>OZ026621.1:27017406-27047406 GCA_964020975.1 Hermodice carunculata | reverse complement strand
ACATGTGGAGCGAAGTGCCAACTGGTGGACAAGTTTTACATTAAGATTTATATGTTCAGAAATCACTTGAGGACTCGCAGTACAATAACTCGCCCTCCTTTGCCCTTTGGTAATCCATTTCTATACACGCCATCTTTGGTTTGCCATTCTTTTTGAGAAGTGTGTGCCGAATTTAACCACGTCTCGTCAACGAAAACACGTTTGTGGGTACCTATTATATTCAAGGATGTTATCAGTGTATCGGTCGTTTAGAGTGGACGACAATGAATATTTTACATGACTTAAGCTGCATTGTTCAAGGTTTAGACAGAAAGACGGTTATGCAAGTGCATGTTATACTCTTGTGGGGGCAGTAACTGGTACACGTTTCTGTGGAAAATGAACTTTGTTTACTTTATCTAAAATGGATCTAACATTCTCACGGCAATAAAAGACACCAACATTGGTGATATATAAAATTATAGATATTAAATTAAAACATTGATACAAAGAATAAAAAAGCGCTCTCTTTGCCTCGAAATAATTGTAAATTGTAAATAGATTTTTAATTTAAAAGTTTGTGAAAGCAATATTATCTTCTTCCCTAATCTTTCTCATTTGCCCCAAAAAGGAATGTCTTTTTGACACTATGTGATTCGATTGCATCAGAATCACATCCTTCCCTCTTTTCCCATATTTAAAGCCCATAAGCTTAATAAGTGCAACAAATTAAATTATTTAACAAATTTGCCCACAATCTCTCCTATAATGACAGAATTCGTAATCAAGACAGGCATAGGTAAGAAATAACAAAATGTAAGAAACACCACTTTCCGCAGTTTTCATATACTATAATGGAGTGGGATATCCACGATTACACATACTCGGCATAGGCTAAAGAACCACTAGTTGTATATAATTTTTTTTCAAAACCTGTCACACAGCATAGAGAAAAAGGTCTATAAAAGCTATACAATAAGTATAGCATATCATTTTGAACCATATTAAATGATCGTTGTCATGTAATGCTACTGTTGTACCTTCAAACAGTTCCAGAGAGTGGACCGTGGGATTTCATGGTCGTGATTTTTATACAGTAGCGTTTTCAGCTTGCACACTGTAAGGTACTCTTTCCTCTCCATCGCGACCTGGGCCACTCTTCTGCTGAGGGACATTTAAAAACTGTCATATTTGCTCTTGTGGCCTCTTCCTTTATGCTCAGATTTTTTTTGTTTTGTCCATAAGAGACAATGCTGCGTCGTTTTGACGATCATATCTGATTTACAAGTTATAAAAATAAATTAAATTCTAAATTTCCAGGTGAATGATTGGTTCATGAATTCAATTTGCTTTTATTTATGTAGCTCGAAGACACACACAAATGTGCATAAATGAGTAGACAATAGTATATGTATTATAGTAAAGCATGTAACTCACAAAAAAAAAAGAAAATATATTTAATTTTAATTTTACAGAAATGGACAATTAATGAGAGATCAATATCACAAAGCCGTTTCAAAATTAAGCTAAACATGACTATAGCACCAAGATGACAAAGGAAAATGGATTGTTCGCCTTATATCCCATAGGATAATTCAAGACAGTGAGTTATCAGCTTATATTCAAGGGGGTTGAAGTTTTAATGAAGGCCAAAGAAAATAATACCTCTCTTTCCCCTTACCTGACCGACCCTCTATAAAGCATGCCGACCCACCACATCTGCTTGCAAAAGAAAAATATAAATGTGCTTCACTTCGCCCAACTGACCCATTTTTTTCTGTTTTCAGATTTTTATTTACCAAATCTATAAACATGTTAATTAAAACCTTAACCAAGGCCTGACAGATCCGTCCTCCCCACAGAAAAAAGATAGATAGATAGATAGATAGATAGACAGACAGACAGACAGACAGACAGACAGACAGACAGACAGACAGACAGATAGATAGATAGATAGATAGATAGATAGATAGATAGATAGATAGCATTTTCGCTTTTAACTTGTCACCGCCGTTTACGTGTAGGGTAGCTTAAATTATGCAGAATTTAGAAAAGAATGCTTCATTTTGAATCTTTCTGCTGCTGTAAGAGGCTTTAGAGACTACTCGTATTAAGTTTTATCCTATTTTTTATTCCTTATCGGCAATATTTTTCATTTTCATATTTACTTATTACCACAAATTGCCTAATTCATTAATGTGAGGTTTCTCTCAAAATCGTACTTTGTATAACTTACCTGTAAACAGTAGGCCTATTGAAGATAAGACCAGATGGCACACACTCTTTCCATTACTCTGTGGAGGCTTACTCTGAGCTCCCCTGTCTTTCCCTCCATCTCACAAAACTTGACACAATTCATAATTAATGTGTTTTTATCCATCTCTGATTAGTGATTACCAGCTGCATGGGGCGACATCTACCTTTGTGCGTCGGAACTAGGCTCGGTTGTGTGGCATGAAACGCTCCCGTGGTGCTCACGAGATACAAGTAGAATACCGTCATCGGCGAAGCAAAGTTTACCTTTTTACAATAATACGATTTCGCAAGTTTATCAGTAACTGTTAGAAAAAATAACAAGACGATAAATGTGCTTATTACGTAAAAATGTAATACATAATACAACCACAGGAATCAAAGAACAAAACAAATTCCCGACATTCAACAGAAATACTGGCAGCACCCTCTTCATCCGGGACATTTGAACAGAAACATGGCGCCGACCTCAAGCAGACAGACATTTTACTGGCCTATTAAATAAGATGCAAACTTGATGAAAATAGCATTCATTGCTAAAAAGGTAAGCTGATACACACAGAATAAGTCCCCGGATGTAGCAAAACCTTGAAATATGCCACAATTTTCAATGGATTTTGCCTATCTATTGTTTGTACGAATTTGAACGGTGTCTCACTGAAACTCGAGATGTACTGTAATTACAGATAAAAGTACCAACCTATTACAGGCTTACATTGGTGTTTAATATTTCACATTAAATACAAAGTCAGGTGCCGACATATTGGTGTCATAGAATAAAATAGAAATGGATCTTAAGATTAGAGCTAAGGCTTACAAGAATCAACGTAATGTTGGTTCCCTACCCTTTACTCTACCCCTATTGTCACAAATAAGCACTATGTTGAAGCTATAGGCCTAATGAACTCATACTGAAGCATTTGTGCAAAGAGTAAGAATCACGTAAGCTTATACAATGGTATACGAATTACGATGATTCTACTCGCCTCCTCAAAGATCAATTACAGTGATGACATATTGTGAAAGCATATAGACTAAAAGAGAGCGATGGGGCAATTATATGTAGGCCTATGCCCAACTAGAAGGTAATGTCAAATGGGCGTGCTGTGGGCATTCAAATGTTTGTGCGGCTTCGATTAAAATCCATCAAGTTGCGATGCTGTAAGCCCAGTGTGCGACTCAAAACTTCACAAAAATGTCACGTGACCGATTCAGGCAAATAACAAGGAAAGTTTATGATCCTAAAGCTGTTGGCTAAATTGATTATGACGTTACAGTAGACTGACAAGTTTGATAAGTTTTTATTACACTCCATTTTCAGATTAAAATCTGTTGACATATGGGTGCACATAAAATAAAATGTCAACAATTAAATTAAAATAAACATATATATACATTAACATTTGTTGTGAAAGTAAGCACGCACTGCCCTGAGCCACTTCCGACCAGGCTAATAATGCTAATAGGAATTTACACCGGAATTAAAAAAGTGTTACAGTTTCAAAAAATAGGTGGTTAAATGTTCTTCTTGAAACAGTTCATGGATGTCCCATGACGGACATGCTGGGGGGGGGGGGGTTGAGTTCCACATTAAAAAACCACTATTAGAAAAGGAGTGTTTATGATTTCTTTTAATATGAAGATGTACTTTACGGAGGACTTAGTATTATCTGTATGGACTTTTGTAAAAAGGAGTCAAAAACTGACATAAGATTGGGGAATCTGATCGTTGAAAATTTTCCAGAGAAGCACCGACAAGTGAAAGAGGAGCCTCTGTTTGACACTCAGTCATTTAAGGGTGTCCAACATATCTGTGTTATGAGTTTAAGGATGACAACCTAATCGGATTCTCACGGCGAGGCTCTAATCCGTTGGAGAATACCCAATTTATATTTTCGAAGTGAATTGGTCCAAGCAGTACTGCAGTGGTCAAAAGGAGGGAAAATAAATGTATTGTATAAAATAAACGTAGCATTTAAAGGTCAGAAATTTGCTCCCCTGGAAAAAATACCAACTGATCTACTCAATATTGCTGCAAAACTATTAAAAATTGTCCAAAAAAAAAAAAAAATAAAAACTCATTTCTGAATCCAAACTCACGCCAAGATACTGGAAATAATGCACTTGCTTAATGGTTTATTTGTCCAAAGTCAACTATGCTGTTTTCACTTGGGTGTGATCAGTATGCAATTTGTTTTACTAAGATTTAGGTTGAGTTTGGCCTGTCAAAGCCAGGTTGCAATAAGCTGAAGATCTATATTCAAACCTCTAGTTATGAAGTCAGGGTCAGGTACAGCAAAATAAAAGATAGAATCCTCAGCATACATGCTAACAATACATTGGTTGAAACTACTGCAAATGTCTTTTACATATATTATGAAAAGTGTAGATCCTAAAATCGAACCTTGGGTTACACCAGCACTGATCAGCATTTGATCAGAGAGGTTATCATCTATACAGGTAATCTGCCTTCTGGGTGTCAGGTAATCCCTGGACCAATGCTGAGCAGTACCTTTGAAACCACAGTAATGGAGCTTTGGTAAGAATTTTTTACAAGCTACTGTGTCGAAAGCTTTTTTTTTCATTTTATTTATTTATTTTTTTTTCTTTTTTAGATCGACTGCAATCAGGCCAACAGAGTTTTTCTTGTTGATTTCATCATATACAAATTCAGTAAAGTAATTTAAGCTGGTCTGGATAGAATGACCCAGTAAGATATCATATGAAAAGTTTTTATGTTTTAAAAGCCTAGTTATATTAGGGTGAAAGGTCAGAAAAGTTTACTGGTGATCAGAATCTGTTTGATTCTGACTGAACCGAGAGCAGAAATGTGGGAAGTTATAGCCCTAATTTTTGCATCTTAGTGGGTAGCAGGCCAGCCATACCCAGGGTAAGTTGTCTTCACTTCCAAATCAAGATACGAGTATCCCCTTTTCTGTTTTGTTAATTGAATTCCTGAGTTTGTTGCGAAGTGTTTCTTCAACAACAGCAGTTTTTGGCCATGCAAATAAAGCTAAGTATTTGATCACAAGTTTACCTTTGTTTTCGTCAATTAGAAGCCTATTTATTCTCTCTCTCTCTATCTCTCTCTCTCTCTCTCTATCTCTGTGTCTCTCTCACTCTGTCTCTATCACTCTTTCTCTCTCTCTCTCTCTCTCTCTCTCTCTCTCTCTCTCTCTCTCTCTCTCTCTCTCTCTCCTTTCTTTCTTCCATTTTGGGGCCTTAATAAACTTTAGGGAACCCAAGTTCCCAAAGGACTAATAATGGTTCGATGTTCATGAAAGTTCAGGACGTGTTTCAAGTAATCATTAGCAACAGTAATCACTTATCTGAGATGACTTCTGACCGGTCGTAACATGTAAATAAAACATCAGCTTTCCTACCGATGATCCAAGATGGCTGCCGCAAGTGATATTGAGGACAATACCATATAATTTTAAATGTGATCATGAATAATAAAAAAAATATTGCTTAAGTTTTCAAAGAAAGAATTTACAAGAAAGAATGAAAGCTGAGGCCCTCCCCAGTGTATCACAGGGCACTATGTGCACCTATCTCGTGAAGGTAAACACGCAGACATGGCTTATCTAGTAAAGGTACCGTGGTTGGTTAAAATCGAGTTCCGGTGTTTAAAGGTTAGTAATATCGAGGTCAACAGTCTTTCGGTGGTTATGCAAATCGCGAACGCGTTAATCGATTCAATCCATGCTTTCACAGAAGAAAATGGAGTTTCTTATATTTTGATAATACAGCCACAGTTACAGGGTAAAGGGGCAGAACAGAATGCTCAGTGGACTAGTAGTAGAAAAACAACCTGTCACCTATATCTGTTCATTCAAAATCTGTCTAATACCATCAGAGCATAAAAGCATTCTAAATTAACCTGCCGCTCTCTTCTTCTCTTGCACAAGGGCTTCAACAGGGATTGCTCTCCTTAATAATACATACTCAGACAGGAGCATAGAAGCAACATTGATAAGCCGTGAACATTCAGCAAGATGGCCGCAGCAGTCAGGTACTGCATGGCGTCGTCATCAGCGCTTTTTTCAGTGGTACATGCAAAAATCTCGCAAACCAAAACAGCATCGCTCAAAGAAGACTTCAATCTTCACCATCGAAACACCACGTAGCTAGTGTATGTAGCGTACAACGTAAGAGCAAAGGTCTCATATGCCGATGAAACATGTAATAATAATTATATTCTTCAAATTTAAGGGGTGCTCGGTGGACCAGCGAGTACCCGTTGGCTTGTCACCGCTGCGGCCTGGGTTCGATCCCCAACTATGGCACAAGTTGTTCATCCCGGGAAGGTCCCCCGACAGGTGAGTCCTATTCCTCCAAGGGTTTGCATTTCGCGTCCTTTTTTTTTTTCGCTGGGGGTTTATGGTCGCATGTGGCAAGGTTTCCCAAATGCCTGCTGAGCACTGTAGCTTTTCCCCAGGATCCCCGGTTTCCTCCTACACTAAGTTTGGGGTAATTGGGCTAAGATTTTGCCTACTGGACCTTGTGGAAGCACAGCCATTGGCTGAATAGGCTATCCAGACTTTCAATGTTTTTAAAAATAAGAAAAAAAAAAACAAACACCGTTTTTTGTTGGCAAGTGATGGGCAGTTCATTATCCATATCGGCCCAGGATATTGGCTACCACTCTCACATCGTCACACCATGGTCACACCAAGGCCTGAGAAACAAATCTGGTCATATAGCACATTTTTGGTTTACTATTCTTTACGATCAGCCATACCTGGACACTGGAAACAACAAATTCAAATTGGTATTGTAAAAATCCCAAGAGAATCCCAGTTGTTTATATGGATAACACCTCTCAGTTTATCTTACATCTTTCTTCCCAGCAAGTATACTAGTTCCTGATTGATTCAAAGTTAAAGCCTGCACCAAACTTAGATGGTCCGAAGTTTTTGATGTTCCTGCTGTGGACTGGATGAATGTTTTTAAGCTCTCATACATATGTACTATGAAGATCAAGCTGTAATCTGTCCAATTTTCTCTGATCCATAGATTTGTTTATCATGAATCCAGACTTAGATGTATGGGTTTAATTGATTCTGACATGTGTGAGTTCTGTCCTGCAACAGACTCCATTATTTATAGATGTATACAGCTTAATCAGAAATATCAATTTTGGAGAAACTTTCAGGGGTAATGATAAAATAACCACACCACTTCAGCCATTAAATTATCATCTTTTGGCAATATTCTTTGGCTTAAATAAGAAATAAATATCATATGCATTGAACATGTGCCAGCTTGTAAGCAAAATGACAATTTCTACATTCTCTATTATACCTAAAACACACATTAGAATTGAATGACAAGTATCATACAATCTGTCTCAGCGAAAATAGTTCATAAAACACTAAGGTTGTATAAAAATTATCTTAATGTTTATAATTGATACTATGTATGTGGAACATCGCATTGATGTGTGTGTACATGGAGAGCAAATAAAGATCAATTAAAGAATTTCACAAAATGGAAAACACGTGTATCACATATAATTTAAAAAGAAAAGGCTAATCGCATGTATGTCGCAAAATATTTCTGCCCCCCCCCCCATAATGGCTGGCACCAGTTCGTCCATCCACTCAAAAGAAACGCAAATCATAATGTGGTACAAAAGGCAATATTTCATCAGATACAGCTACCCCAGAAAATGCTTGTACGAAACAGTGATATAATGTACATGCCTTCAAAGCAGAATAAGTACTCCGATCGTTATACATGGTTATACAGGCAGCTCTATCAACACGCACATTGGTAGAATGGCAAAGGTTGACGACACATAAGGCCGCTAAGCATGCAAAGCTAATTACGGATTCTTTTTGCATTTTAAAAGGGGAAAAAAAAGGTTTTAAACCATCCCAAGCTCGCAAATTTAGGAATATTCAAAATTCCAATAGGTAGTCTGACTAGTTTCCCTTCGCTTCAATTAATATTTGACAAATGCAACAGCAATATAAGCTACGGAACTGCACTGTACTGGTACTTTTGAAAAGTAATATACTGTGCCCATATGGTTTTTGGACTTCTATTAATCTTTTTGTCGCCAATTAACCTGTTGTATATTAAGTTTCCTGAACATTATAGCAAAGGTACGGTCTTTGAATTATTCAAAATCATTCAACTTTGTACATAAGGTTACAATAATTCTTTAAGCGTTTGTCAGTGAACTATATATACAATGTAGAGTTTATATGTAAATATATAGAAACATATAATATATGTATCGTAATTATATAATATATATTTGGTGGCGTTGACGTTGTTATGGCTATTACTTCACAAAGAATGTTCTTTGGTTTGTATCGTGGCTTCACCATCGACTGCAGTCTGGACTCCAAGCACTCATACCTGGGAGACCAAGATCTCGAGGGTTCCAAACTGCATTTAGCCTGCTTTTTTGGTAGGGGCTTCCAAGTGATGGGCTTAAAGGGGGCGATTAGTGCCTTCAGAAGATCCACTTGCATCTGCGTGTTTTAAGCCATCGTTTCCAGTGCTACAGCGAATTTTGGGTCAGTGGTCAAAAGAGCACTAGTCGTCACCTTTGGGTGGGTTGGGTGCTCCAGGTCCCCACCAGGTGATCTCTTGCTGCCCTCATTGCGACTACATAGTCTCTTCTCCTTATCCCTTCGAAGTTTTCAGGTGTAAAGACAGCAGCTTCTAGGGCATACGCCAGCCATGTGGGTTTGTTTATGCTTCACTAGTGATGTTGGCAGAGAAGACTCAACATGGTCAAAGTCTAAAGCCAAGTGTTTGGCTGCAAGGATTTGCCACCTATGCTAGGTTTCTCAGTCTTTCTGCTGGCTTGCTCATAGATCAGCCACCTTGTGTTTTCCCCAACCAACATAGAATCGTCATGTTTGCTCACGACAACTTATGCAGTCAAGTTGCTGGGGACAACCAAAGCAGTGGACCTGGTTGATAAAGAGTGGTTCCGTGAGTCCAAATGCTGACCTTTTCTGAACAAGGGAGATGGAGACATGGTCACTGGATCAAAGCTTATGGCTCACTGCCATGCAGCAATAACCTGGTGGGTACTTTCCTCCCTCTGTCTGCAATCTGATCATTTAGAAGCCATCTTGAAAAACTAATTTAAAAGCCAACATGACCAGCTCTACTTTCACATTTACACAGGTGTCTGGAGATCAAATATAAGCTATCCTTGTCTCTAAAGAGCCAAAACTGCTTAGAAAGGGTCCCACAGAAGGGTAAGTGCAAATAGCACCAGACCACTGCCAACGGATTAACATGATCCAACAGGTGGTGCCACAGGGGCCATCAGGTCTTCAAAACAATTGAATGAGTAACCCAACTTCTGTTGAGATATTTTAGCCAGACATTAAGTTCATGGCAATGATGGTCAGTAAGTAACGTTACGTGACTAATACTGTTAATTTCAAAATCAAATATAGAGACACGCAAAAAATTTAAATGATAAAGTGGTACCTGGTATGACAAAAGGATAATTATTTGTTATACATGTTAGTATTATACATGTGGTCCCCAAAAGAGCATAAATAATGTATTTGGGACCATACTATTTATGTATAGTGTTATTGAAGACTTCAAGGTCTCTTATCTGTGATATACCATGGGACAGACTGTTTATATATGTATATACATATATATATATATATATATATATATATATATATATATATATATATATATATATATATATATATATAATTTTGCCGCTTCATACTGGACAGATTTGCGGCCATGTTTGGCTGAATTGCAAGAGTAAACTTTCAGTCTCAGTGGATCACCTTGACTATAAGAGGATGTCTTGAGGTAAAATGATTTTGAGTGTTTTGGTACTGCATGGCGTTTGGTTTAGAATATTTACATAAATAAGGATCTTTGTTCTAACTATAGGGAGGTTGGCTCTTTCAAGGAGTTTGTCATGAGTGCCTGGTGATAATTGAATTGCAGCTAGTGGGTTGCCAATCTCTCTTGTTGAGTTCCATTAAATTTTTCCCTGCACCGCTTAACCGAATTAAAGAACAAAATTGCTAAGAACTTGTTATGGCATGTCTGAAAATAGCATCTTGGCATGCGTATTTAGTGTTTTTGAGGAATATTTTAGAACATTTAGTTGTTGTGTTGCGCCAGAAATTTGGGGTATCTACTCAATTGTCAAAAAACTGGACTCATTCTTTTGAAACATTAAGTTCAGGGCCGGGAGTCAGTCAAAGGCTATGCTGCACTTGGCCAAAAACTGGCAGTATCTACTCAGTTGTCACAAACTTGATTTATTCCATTAAAACATCAACTCAGAGGTGGCTGCTAAATAGAACTTGTTTTTGGAGACTTTCATAGTGGTTAATAGGTGTCATCATGGGGTGAGTTATACATTTCTGGTAAAAGATGTCCATATTTACAGCAACTGTTAGGAATTTGCCAGGTTAATACAGGTACCTAGTTGTAACTGTTCATTTCATAATCACTGGAACTTAATATATAGTCCTAGTTTGCCTTTTATTCATATATTCACTGGAGGTGGTTAGAATAAGGGAAGATATCCAGCTAGACAGGGTAAACACTAATTCACATATAAGTGAAAAGATTCTTGTACGATTTTCTTTACAAATTCAGTAATCATTTTTGGTTTGATAGGCATTATTTCCACACTAAAGAGCTGCATTCATAAACAAAACTTCACTTATTTATCTAATTCATCAGTTGTCACATTTATATTTGTTAATTATTATATGGGTTGCCTTTGCTTAATATTAAGCTTAGACAATGAGCCCCTGCTAACAAAGACATGTAAACTACGGGCTCTAAAAATGTCCTGATAAGTTACCCGCTGAAAACCCTCTTTTACATATTTGGGCTAATGCAGGCTAAATCACAATAATACAGAGGAATGTGAGCAATATGTACAATTGTGCATCCATATTTATATAGGTTAGACAGGGACAGGTTTGCTTATGGAGTGTATAGAGTTTTTACTGTGGAATAGGGTGACGTGAAACAGGAAGTAGCTCTCGACATAAAGAAACTATCATAATTACTGAACTGCACCATTTCCATTTCGGACCTTAACTAGAAGTGAAGATATAAGCCTCACATGTAAAACCATTCGGGCCGAACTTTAGGATGTGGTCATTTTAGGGTGCATATATTTTCATGTATAATGTTCTAATATTGATTTAATTCGAGATACACATTGGAATCAAGGTACCCAACAAGGGAATGCTTGTGCACATTCTGTGTATGTTTTCCTGTAGTGTGAATGTAAAATGCTTGCATACCACTCTGTGTTTCACAGGGGCACACGGAAACACAAGCACAGTACATACAAAGGACACAGACTGCTTGTCCTTCATGTTCAAGTGTGGATCGGGGTAGTGAATATTGATTCCGACCAGTGTGATATTTTTTTTTATTGCTTTGATGGATCTCATGAATAAAATGCCAAAACATGGGTATGTATACACTAACTTCCACGGCTTTATTGCCAGCTCGGTTATATTATAATGACGTGAAATACAGGTTAGTCAGAAACCTAATTATAAATTAATATATCTGTATTTAACCAGAAGCCCATTTTTTAGCTAATTGCGAGTTGTTTTTCATGTATTATTTCATCGGTGATATTTTGAAATCGAATTCAAGTTATTTAAAACCATAATTTTGTAATCAGCGAAACCATTAATTATGTAATGTATGAGCAGTACGCAGGAAGAGAAGAAGTCAGTAACAACTTGGCATTTGATGTATGGTATTTTATTTAATTAATATATTGTTAAGAACAAACACTTTAATGTAATAATTATAACTTTTTTTGCAGGTTCCGTTGGGTTTTCTTGTGGAGACGGAGGTCGTATACATATATCTTTATACTGTGACCACACACCTGACTGTGCAAAAAATTGCTGATGAGTAAGGCTGTTGTAAGTTGAATAATGTGTGCAATTCAGCTTTGGAATCAGCAACATGTAAATGATTTAATGGTCATTGTATACGTTTTTTTGTTCTTTGACCCAGATGCAAATCATGAAATATTTGCAGAAGCAAGCCGCCAGCATGAGTACCAGTTTTTAGTTCAGCTAACTTGTCAGAAGCTAAGCCTATCTTATGGTCCTTCTTCTGTCGTCGTCCATATCCAAAAATCGATTTCTTCTCCACAGCCGTCTGCCAGATTCCATTCAAACTTGATGGCAATGTACATTCCGTGGGTTTTCTACCAAGGTGGTTCTAATGGGCACGCTCCAGCGATTTGGGATCTTTTGTGATTTTTTTTTTTAAGTTTTGGGGGGCAAATCTTAAAAAATCTTTGAAACTGCTCACTCGATTTTTTTTAATGTCACACAGGAATTCTCCTACGGACGTCTGGTATTGCATTTTTTCACCTAGTGGCACTGCTATTTTTTATGATTCCCGGAACCGTCACTAAGATAAAGCTGAAACTTGGTGTATATGCTTCTTGTGGAAAGGTAAAAAAACTTGTTCACTAGGAGGCAATGCTAAAGATTCCCGATTTTTAAAGATTTTCAGTTCGGGTACTTATGGGTGAATGGACCTTTCCTATTGACTACTATGTAAGCCAATCGGCAGTATAATTCAAATTCACATTTTTTACTTCTCTTCTGAAAAGGTCATCCAGATTGGATTCTATCTTGGTGATGTACCTTGTTTGGTTCTCTAGCAGATTTGTTCAAATGGTCACACTCCATTGATTTGGGTTTTTGTATTATTTTTTTTTTCATAATTTTCTGCACAAATCTTAAAAAAAAAACTCTACGACAACTCACCCGATGGCTTTGATATCACACAACGACACTTCTAACAGTTTCTTGTTTGTAATTTGTTCAGCAATTGTCGCTGCAATCTTTTTCTATTTTTATGATTTTTGTGTTTGTATTTTGCTGTGAGAGACAACTTCAGAACCGTGTTCCTTCTGGAAGGGTTAAACAAAGTTGTTAACTAACTGTCAGTGCTGTGTATTCTCGATTTTAACGTTGTTTTTTTTTGTTTTTTTTTTTTTGTTTTTTTTTTTTTTTATTTTGTTTGTTTTTTATTTTGCTTTTTTTAATTCAGGTATTTATCGGTGAACGCATCTTTCCTATTGATCACTATGTAAGTCAATGGGCAGTGTAATGCTATTCCACAGTTTTTGCTTCTTCTCCGAAACCGTCCGTCAGATTGACTTCAAACTTGGTGGCGATGTGCCTTCAGTGGGTTTCTAGCATATATATTTTTTTTCAAATAGACACCCCCATAGTTGTTTTGATATCCTTGGATTTGGGGGGGGGGGGGGGCAAATCTTAGAAAATGTTCTTCTCTGAAACCGCTTATCTGATTGCCTTTATATTGGAACACAGGCACACTTCTGAATGTTCCTTGATTTTAATTTGTTTGCCAGGTAGCGTTGCATCTTTTTATGATTTGTGTGTGTGTTTTTATGCTATTTTTTACTTTTTCTGCAGAACAATCACTTAGATTCAGCTGACACTTGAGGGATATGATCCTTGGGGAAGGGTTAACAAAATTGTTTACAAGGTGGCAATGCTCTGGATTCCTGATATTAAGCGATTGTTTTTCAATTTTGGCTAGTTATCGGGAAATACACCTTCCTTTTCATTACTGTAAGTGAATGGCCAATCTAATACTGATCCCACTTCTGACTTCTTCTCCAAAACCATCAGTCAGATTGACTTGAACTTGGTGGCAATGTACCACGGGTGGGTTTCTAGCAGATTTGCTCAAATGGACATGCTCCGTGCTGAATCTTAATTTCTTATGATTGTGTGTGTGGGAGGGGGGAGGGGGGGGAGAGCAAATCTTAAAAATTCTTCTGTGAAACCGCTCACCCCATTGCTTTGATATCACAGAGGTACACTCCCCCAGGCTCTCCTGGTTCTTAATTTGTTCATTATGTGACGCTGTAATTTTTTTTGACGGAACTGCCACAGAGAACAAGTTGAAACTTGGTGGGTATGTTTTTGTGTAAGGATCAAACAAAGTTAAACACTAGGTGGACTGCTGTGAATTTCTGATTTTTAACCCCCCTTTTTTCAATTAGGGTACTTTCGGGTAAATGTTTTTTTCCTGTTGACTACAATGGAAGTCAAAGACCATTTTAATGCTAATACGCATTTTTGACTTCTTTAAATGCACAGACTCCATTGTTTTTTGGATTTTTTTTAGCAATTCCTATGTCCTTTTAGGCGCAAGGGTATATGTACATGTCAGCTACGCATGGCCTGTCATAGTTCTTTTTTTTTTTTTTTTTTTTTTTTTTTTGGTTTTGGTTTGTTTGTGGTTGTTTTTTTTTTATTTTGCTTTTTATTTTTCGTTGTTGTTTTTTGTTTTTATTATCATTATCGTGTGCAGATCATGCCTAGCATGTAAACTGCCATTTGACTGTCCATAGCTTTTGATTTTTTATTACTGAAATTTTGAACATGATCGTGGCACTCAAAACTGCATAGAAGATCAGGACATACATATTTATTCCCATATTTCAAAGTATAAGCAAGCTCTTCTTATTTACAAGACCATACATTTATGTCCATACTTTATTGAAAAATAATTATCAATTCTCCGTATATCAAAACAATTTGTAAGACAAGTGCAATGACGTCTTTTGTTAGTTTCGTTACGTCATAAAACCACTCTTACACATACACACACACACATATATATATATGTGTGTGTGTGTGTGTGTGTGTGTGTGTGTGTGTGTGTGTGTGCATGTGTGTGTGTGCACGTAATTATCTGTCAACTACATTATTTCTTTATATGAAGACTGTGAGGCATGCAAGATTTCGGAGTATCGCTGTGGGGACTCAAAATGTATCTAAGCAGCTCCAAGGTGTGATTTTGAAAAAGACTGTGCGCATAACTCCGATGAGGAGTTCTGTGGTAAGATAGCACTCACTGCATTGCTTGATTAAAGCTTTTGCTGTATGTACTAACGGAATAGTCATCTATGACCCATGTTGTTTGCTGTAACGTTTCTACTGTTAAGTCTGAAGTAGAAAAGACTGAATTGGACATACATTAAACAAATATTACCGCAATTAAATCTTCTTCGTAAACGTCAATGTGTCTATCTGTATATTTGTATGGTACTGATCACGTACGAAAGCTTAAGCACTGTAAAGGAGGACGGTAAATGTCTTGGTCTCGCCACTTGGTGTCAGTCCGCGTTGATACATTTGGCTTTGACGCAATTTTAATTGATGGTGTTATGAATATTTAGTTCTTTGGTGTGTAAACACTTTTTAATTCTGAACGACGACAAGCAGTTTTTTAAGATAAAACATTGACATTTTCCTTCATTAGGAACTGGTATAAACCATATCAAATTATAGCATTTGTATTTTTAGAAAAAATATGATGTAACTGTTCCATTTAATTGCTATGACGGTTCGTTTATTCCACGGACGTACGTGTGTGATGGCATAGCCAACTGTCCAAGAAAACCACCAGAGGATGAAGACTTGGTATTATGTATGTATGCCCCTACAATTAGATAGTTATGGTAAGTCAATCTGAACAAATTCTGTTGAGTGAACTAATGTCAATCAAAGGGCCCAGATCCTTTCACAGAGTGCACCAACAGTTAGATACTGACCTTGCCACAGCTATTGATCCACTTCTGCTCTTAAAATTTTCTTCAAACAAATACTCACCAAAACATTTAAACCCTGGAACTAAAACGTTCAACCGATTCTTTCTGAACGAGTTTTTGTGCAAGATGGTGGGATGCAAAACTGAAGAAGTCACCTTATATTGGTACTTTCATAGCACTGGCCAACTGCAACTTTCTCCTGTCTCCTTTAAGTTCGGGAGATTAAAAAATCGCAGTGTGTCTTTGTTTACACATCAGATATCAATGTGAAGGTGTACTGAACCTTTCAGTATGCGTTTGCTCGCAGCTCACGTGGTTACGTTCATGTATATGTTTGTTACCTTTGTTGAATATGTTATACGGGTATTTCCCTTTAAATAACACACATTCCTTTGCGTCAACACTACTGTAAGCTTAATTCTGATACAACTGAAGTCATGAAATGATCGGGAAATCATCATATATCTTTTCTGGAATAGCTGACACCATTCTTAATACTTTGAGATATACACCTTGCATTCAGCTACCATATTTACAATAATCAGTTATATCAGTGGAGTGGTTATTGTGTACGCACAATTTCACCTTATTTATTTACTTTCCTGACCTACTTGTGCAGTTCCACTCAGACGCCAAGACAATTGCCATATATATTTTGACTTTGTATCTGTGTAATTTCTTAACATTTTTATTTGTAGACAATGTGGAAAAATCAACGCTCACACAAATGAACGTTTATGCAGTATCTTCAATTTAATAGTCTATGCATGCGTTGTTCCAGAAAATCATCTTTATTCATGCTGTTTACAGAAGATACACAATATCAATTCATCTTCACTGTGCTGTAGCTGCACAACAAAGTGTTTAGTTAATAATTCATTTACTGCCTAGTTGTTATTAATTTAAAGTTCTGTTAATCATGTATTGAGATGATGTAGAAGAGATCAGGCTTTTTGCAAATGTACACTGTGGCTTTAAGCATTAGCGAAAGGCCACCAGTATATTCAAATCCAATCAGTGAAAGAGTGTCGCGAAAACATATTGTTGAAAAACTTTTAACATTATACTATGCCCCTCCTTTTGCATGCAACGGTAAGCTTTAAATGTTGCAATTATACATCGATATATTTTAGGCAAGGTCATTCGTTCATCCGGATATCGGTGTAAATCAGCACGATATAGTATAAATAGTTCCATGGTCTGTCTGTATGACATTGATTCCTTGGTGGCCTACAGAGGATGTAGAGATGGGTCACACCTGGAGAATTGTGTTGAAAATATATCATAGTGACTGTTTTTTATTGTAACTTAGCGCATAATGGAAGCAAATTAGCTTTATCTGTACATTAAGTTATGTTGTAAGATCTAATGGCTATCACCTGTCATTTTTCCTCGTTAGGTAATTTCTAAATGCTATAAACGGGTAGATGTGAAAATTTGGCACAGTGTAGCGAAATACTAACCCTTTGAACAGTACACGTTCAGGGACCTAATAAATTTGCAATCATTCGCTTGATGTAAACTATGTTGTGGAGAAAATATGTTTAAGCTTTTTTTTCAAATTCATTTTGCTATTAATTCAAGGAAACTCCAAAGAATGTTCGGTGTGCAGTGATTTTTTATTCAAATATTTGAAGATCTTTCAAGCAGGGAATTTCCTTTTGCTTTGCTCTGCAAAGACACAAACACATGGAGTCATATATGGATACCTGTGCGGGGATCTGTGCAATGCTCTTTCAGACGTTTGGCTCCCGCTGGTTACTGGGAATTCCTCTGAACATTTTGATTATTAAATAGTAAAACCACACCTATTACATATGTTACCCTCAACATATCAGGGACTCCCTATACGACAAAAGATCTGTCTTTTATGGGAGCCAAACCAAGTATTAGAGTAACAAAAGTGCATACTTATATTACTGACCAACGATAGAAAACGCCATTCAAAAATACATTTCAAACTACATAAAGTATAAAGTATGAACTTAAATTTAATATCTTCTACAATGGCAAAACATGAGACTCAAGACATATATATGTATGTATATATATATATATATATATATATATATATATATATATATATGAATATCCAATTAAGACAATATGTATAGAGAGACCATTTCTGTATTACAACCACCGATTTCAGTCCCGCTTTTGTTTATCTGCATTTATAACGTATCCAATTAATCCCCCCCCCCCCCGTAAAGACTAAATTTGTTCAGTTCCTGAGCTGGTCTGATTAGGGAATTGCACTTTATATATTACTGCTGTTTGAAAAAAAGGCGAAATAATTAAGCATTGTATGTTTATAAATAATGCTGATAAATGTTTAAAACAGCACATATATATGGCATTATGGAGGCAGACATAATGAAACATATTGTTACATTTCATTTGTTTTCAACGAACACTAATTTTACCAGCCAACTTCATATATCCAATGTTATATGCCAAGTGTCCAAAAAGTTACTGCATACCACTCAATAAAATCTGTGATAAAAGATGGGATTGCCCAATGAAAGAGGACGAATTTGGATGTGGTAAGTGAATACGGGTTCAAAATGCTGATACCCACACACAATAGCATTTTATCAAGGCAGAGTTTAGCTGTACTAAAGGTGATTATAATGGTTACCCTGAATCCCATATGCATTAGCATGCATCACACATTTGTAATAATTCTGCATACATAGTTCATATTTTTTTAAAACTTTATTTGTCATTTCTGTGAGGTTCGGTCAATTCTGGCCACAAGCACTTGCCTGGCAGTAGTTTAGTAAAACTAGGTCCTCTAAGTAAGTGAGTACAAGGTCACACATAGATTTTTTTTTTGGGGGGGGGGGGTAAAATTATGACACAATACACTATGTATCAAAATGTGGGTCAAATCTTGAAAAGGTGTACTTGGTTCTTTCATTTGATGTACATTAATTTGCTTTACACATCCCTGTTTATTGTGAGTCCACAGATCGTAACCTTATAATGTTACTTGTCTTTATATTAGGTCAAGTCTATTATTTTTCCTTTTGCCGGCACTTATGTTATACCTAAAAGGTAAACGGCTATATCATAACTGTTTTAAGTTGAAATTATTACTGATTTGTTAAGGTTATCCAGATCTAATCTACTGAACTGCGACACTTTCAATTCAGGATTCTCTTCATGTTGATGCACTGTGATTGCAGATAACTACAAATGCGAGGGAATGTAGAGGTGTAAAAGAAGGACGAACTGCTTTAGTCAGGAGCAAGTGTGTGATGGAGTGATACACTGCAAGGAAGATGATGATGACCTTTGTAATATCAGATGCCGCAATCAATGTTCATGTAAACGAGCTGATTTCAACTGTAGTCACATAGTTTATTTCAATGTATCGTTATTGCTTATCAGTTTTGGCGCAGAAGCCAAAAGATTAGTGTTTACTCACAACAGTATTATGGAGCTGAGACACGCATTGAAATATCCGTATATCTTTCTCCTGAACTTGTCACATAATTATGTAGAAAAAAAGCTACCTGGAATATTCACGAATACAAATAATACCTGAGATGCATCATACCATGGACATGTGTGTTGTGTAGTGAGATGCATCATAATGAGTCATTATCACCATTATTCTATCCCTTATGAATTATAATCATTATTAGTATTAGTTACGAGAGCGTTACCTATAGGATATCCTCACTTTATAAAGACCATAAAAAGCTGCATTGGCCACGTTTCCGGGCTTTATGCCCCTATTTAGCGGGCTGCGGGCTTGTAATGAGAGCGCAAGTCATTATGACCCACTGCGATGACCTGCCATGACCTACCACTGTGATCATGTGATTCTCACAGCAGACGACAACTTATCGGCGCCATATTTTGATTGGTCGCAGCGGAGGTCTCTACACAGCTTTCTTTCTGTTTGCTTTATTGCTGCCAGTTAAAATGCAAGCAGACAATGAAAATTGTTCACAGGCATCGTCGGACATGAATGAAGATGAAATACAACAAATGGAGGAGGTGGCGAAGCCTAAAAACACCACCAACTCCACAGTATATGGAGTAAACAAATTTTACAGTTGGCTGAACAAGGGAAACAAAACATGTGACTTCAACACAATAATGACACAAGAACTGAATGAATTGCTGCGAAAATTTTATGCTGAGGTGAAGCCAAGTGATAAAAAGAAAGGTGGGTCATTAACACCAAGCACATTAACTTGCCTAAGAGCCGCAATCCACAGATATATGACTGCGGCGCCATTTCACCGACCGTTTAATTTAATAAAAGACAGAGAATTTACATCAGCGAACCAAATGTTTGCTGCTAGATGTGAACTGTTCGTGAAAGCTGGATACAAAAAAACCGAAACATAAACCTGCCATCGGAGAAGGAGATATGCAGAAGCTGGGGCAATACTTCGCAGACTGGAACACAAACCCTGGTATTTTAGTGGAAGCTTGTTGGTTTTATCTTTGTTACATTTTTGGCCGTAGAGGCAGGGAAGGTTGGGCAGCAATGAAAAAAGACACTTTCACTATTCAACGCGACACGGAAGGCAATGATTATGTAACTGTGGTCACAACAGAAACGACAAAAAACCATCAGGGAGGATACAAGCAGAAAGACATTGATTATTCTGATTCGCGAATGTATGGGCCAGGTGTAAATATTTACAGATTCTACACTTCGAAACTGTACCCAAAGTGCGACAGGTTATTCCAGCACCCACTTCATGCCTATTTTTCCCAAGGACACTGGTATAAGAATGAGCCTATGGGAATAAACACGCTTTCTCAAATAATGCAAACCATATCCAAGAAGTCGGGAATGTCTCAAATATACACATGCCACAGCGTCAGGTCGTCAACTATAACCACATTGTACCAGGCAGGGGTATCAACACAAAGCATCATTAGTCTTACAAAACACAAAAACACATCAAGCCTTGAGCACTACATAGAAGATCTCTCGTCCGGTCAGAAGAGGGAGTGCTCCAAGATTCTAACCCCTGCTCTAGGCCTTAATCCACCCACAAAGGTAGGCCTATGTTTAGTTATTTGATATATAGGCCTAGGTAGGCCTAGGCCCAATTTGATTTTCATCTAAAATATATAAGCCTACATTGCTCAATGAAATGAAATTATGAAGCAAAAGACGTGTAGGTCTAATGTCGACACTTTAAGTATTGTGACTGTGTTAGAATACAGCGTTAGGCGCTAAATTATAGGGGAGAGGGGGAGTAAAAGGAGTCGGTGGGTTAAATGAGCCAGGCTTAGTTTTGAGCGCCCCGTTGTGTTATGTAAACCTGTTTTGCTTTTGTCATGTTTGGCTGAAGAGTAATATCGTTAATTTCAAGCCCTGCTAACATTGTATTTTTCAGTTAATGGCTGCACTAACAGCAACTGGCGGAAGTGAGCAAACACTAGCTAGTGATGATACACCGTCCCATGGGATAGACAGTGATTCTAGTAGGCCCATTTCTGGGCCTCTGCTGCCCCTGCAACTCCAAAAGACAGACATGGTCCCCACCGTGGATCTCGAGATGGCAGCAGATGGACCTGTGACAGTCCCGCAAGCAGCCCCTCCTTGAACAGTATTTAATGTAGCTGTTCCTGCAGTATCCGATCCTAAAGTTGACAAAATCCAGGCTAATGTAGGCCTAACAACGCAGTCTAACGCACGTACTGATTGTGCTTTACAAAACTTTATGACACATGCAGCATTCCATAACTGCACCATAAATTTACAGATGCAGAAACAGTGATTTAATAGGCTTAAGCCTACTTGCCTAAATTACAAAACAAGTAGGCTTCAACCTGGAACCTTGTTTAAATAATACTGAAGCCTACGCCTTCTTGCTGGTGGACAAATTTCACAGTTGGGCCTATTTGTTTTAAATTTGAAATGACTTTTAAGTTCATTCTTTACTTGGCCTAATGCTAGGCCACTGAGTTTGAGACTGCTATTATAAATGATTTCTACTGAGAGCATTATGTGTCTTGGATCCTTCATTTTGTAACGAATAATAATAGTAATAATGTTATTTTTTCGGGCAGTTTGTTTCTTGATTGGCCCTTCATCAATGATAAGCAGCCCTCCATAGTGGTTAGTGCCCTCGGCAAGCCTCGGGCACTAACCACTATGTCGGGCTGCTTATCATTGATGTCGGGCCAATCAAGAAACATACCGCCCTCAAAAATCACATTATAGTTATATTATTCTATCGCTAAGGGTTCTAGAGATATGCTGCCAGACACACAGAAATGGATATAGTCCAGGAGATGAGACACCTTTATTTATGTTTTCGAGTGCATTTTGTTTGAACATGTTTTCTAAGGCAGAAATACCTGGAGAAATCAAATCTGGCAGTCTTACAAGCTGAACGTGGTCCATTTCTTTCCATACAGCTGTTTTTGGGGGAATCTCGCCTTCCAAAATTGGCACAAAATTAAGGGGTAGGGGAAATTTAAACGGCCATATCTTCGTCCATATTGCTTACATCAGAATGTGTTACCCCTCAAAAGTTTTGTATTTAGCCCCTCTATCCAATAAGGCAAACCAAATTTGAATATGTTAGCTAGTGACGTCAACAGAGGTCCTAAGGTCACCAAAACTGGTCACAGGCTATACCTCCTGGAGGCTCCAGAAAAAACACCACAAACTAGTAGAAACAAGACCAAAATGATTTATTTGACTTTTATGCAGTAGAAAAGATAATGCTTCACACATCTGCCTACAGTAAATCTTTGTAAAAGACAATCTGCATTGTTTCAAACAAACTGATTCAAATTACATTGCTTTTTCATCAAATTTTGACATTTTCCACTCTGGTGCATTGCTTGACATTGTAAAGTGGTCAGCAGCTGTTAGGCTGACTTTCTGAAGTACAGGATTACGCAAAGCTCGGAAACATTGCTTATGGTCTTTTCTGACCACTCAGAGGACTGAACAGATGAAGTTCGGTACTTGTGAATGGGACTATAAGTTCACAAGGACAACATCTCTAGCATGACTCGTTGCCATTTCCAAACATAGTCAGACTTGCTGTTAAATAATGGAAATATATAGCACCCTTTGATATATCAAGAAAACTGAATCAAGAGTTTTCAAGTGCTTTATAAATCATCTTCGATTTCATAGTCTGAATCATCAGAGTCAAAGGAATTTTCATACTCATCCTGGTCATCATTGTCTGCTGGTTGGTCAGCTGTAACGTGCTCAGCTATGTCTTTTGGCATTTGGTCCCCAACAAACCAGACCATCTGGTATTTGCCATCAGTTAGTTTCCAACCACACTCAGTAGGATCAATTGAATCAGATATTGGGTCCTGGAGGTGTGCATTTCTCCAAATCATATTGACATAGTTTGTCCTGTTCAGCTTTTGTGAAAGAACTCGCCTCGATGGGGAAAGAGTGATAGCATCTGCTCCTTTAATTTTGGCTAGTGGCTCAGACTCCCTTCTAGGTGCATACTTCTCTCTGAAGATTGCGTACCTGGCTTCCCCTAGGTTAGAGACCTTTGCTTTGTTGTTGCCTTCTGAGATCTCATTGCTTTCTCCCAGCTTAGCAAAGAGATGTTGGTAATACTCTGACGACTCTACTTTGTCAACCCCGTGTCAACGAATATTTGGGCCCCCTTTCATATTTGATTTTTGTCGCATTTCATGTGACATCTTACCTACCTTTCTAACATTGATGATGTTAACAGGGCAAAATAGCAAAATTGGTCATGTTACACTAGACTAAAGGTAAAACGTGCTGGTCACAGCGTTTTGTCAGCTCAGCATGAGAATAGATTCTGCGCAAAATGTTAAAATGTAGTCCTGAATCATGTGAATGGCATTATAATTGATGCGGAATTATTACCAGATGACTCGATCCTAAGTTCAATTTCTCATAGAAAATGGGAAATTTAACTTGGTGCAAGTATGTTCGGGATCTGAGTATAAAAGTAATTTTTATGAATAGCTGAGCTACCCAAACTACATGTACACGTACTTCTGTAAAATAACTATAAATGACTTTTAATTTCCAGTAATGTAGATAGGGGCGGGGGAGGCTTTTGTTTCCCAGATGTTTTGGCCACTTGAACCCTGAACAGTATCTAAGTGCCTCAAGGTGGATATAAATGAGGAAGAGGCTCTTTAATCGAAACTATTGGCCCCCTTTTGGTATCTAAATGCATTAAGTGGATCTTGAATATTTGGGCCCGCTATTTGTAAGTAAATGCCTTGCAGTGGATATAAATGGGGAGGGGGCCTTTTGGTTTCAGAATATTTGGGCCCCCTATTTGTGCCAAAGGGTCCCCCCTCCCCATTTGTATCCACTCTATGACACAAACAAATAGGGGACCCAAAAATTCTGGAACCAAAGGGCCCCCTCCCCATTTATAGTCACTGCAAGGTATTTACCAAATAGGGGGCTCAAATATCCTGGAACAAAGGGACCCCCTCCCCATATATATCCACTGCAAGGCATTTACTTAAAATAGGGGGCCCAAATATTCTGGAACCAAAGGGCCCCCTCCCCATTTACATCCACTTCAAGACACAAACAAAAAGGGGGCCCAAATATTCTGGAACCAAAGGCCTCCTCCCCATTTATATCCACTTCAAGACACATACAAATGGGGGGGGGGGGGGGGGGGCAAATATACTGGAACCAAAGGGCCCCCCTTCCCATATATATCCACTGCAAGTCATTTACTTAAAAACAGGGGGGCCAAATATTCTGGAACCAAAGGGCCCCCGGACGATTTACATCCACTTTAAGACACAAACAAATAAGGACCCCAAATATTCTGGAACCAAAGGGCCCCTCCCATTTATATCCACTTTAAGACGCTTACAAACAGAGGAAATCAGCTGAAAACCCACATCCCTGATTCCATTCCAGAATATTTAGGCCCTCCCAGTATGAAAGAGCTTTCTTTTTTTAAAAAAATCTGGTGTTTTATTGTATTCTTTCATTCATATCAAGAGCCAGATATACCGCGTATGTATCTCCAGCAATGCAGATAACCAGGAATCAGGGGGAAATAGAGACACCCGAATCTACACATGTGGGGTAGATTTGTGCTAAAATATGTGTTGCACAATTAAAAAAAAAATGGTATATACTTGGAGGGATTGTGAGATAATTCCTACAAGGTATTTTGTGGGGCCCAAATATTTGCAGGGAGGCCCAAACGTTGGGCAAATGAATGAGCCCCTGGGGGCCCATCCGTTCGGGGGGGGGGGCAAGTATTCTCTGACACCGGTACTTGTTGATGGCTTATCTGACATTGTCACAACTGACATGGAGTAATGCAGACTTATCAACTATCATGTAGCTTTCACTGCATCTATACAAAACACAAGTGCATAAAATATCACTGCATCTAGATACAAAGCACAAGTGCATTAAATATCACTGCATCTGTACAAAACACAAGTGCATGAAACAAAGACTAAGGATGATACAAACAGCACATTCACAAAATAAAATAAAGGCTGATAACCTTCCTGCTCACCACAAGCAAGCAGTAAACTGACTGGCTTTTCTACTGGCCTAACTTAGGCCAAGATTAAATGTCTTTCCAACAACAGAGTGGAGAAAATGCACTGCCCTTTTGCTTACCATCCTCTTCGGCCTACTGCCTACCTAAAGCAAATAACTGGGACTTTACTAGTTAACTGCTAAAGTGTCAAAAACAAAAGCAAAAAAAATAAGAAACAGATTAAGCCCTAATTACAAACAGCATTAAACCAGACCTTATTTCAGGAACAGAAATGTGACTTGAGAATTCTAACAAGGACAGTGGAATTTTCCCACCAAATTACAGCATACACCGCAAAGACCACAATACAAATGGAGGTGTCACCTAAAGATAAAAAAAAATGATAAAACGTAAGCAGAAACCATATAACCACATGCAGACATCCCATAAACATTTCAACATTGAAATCTACAAGAAACATAAAAGACACACCCAGTCAAAGATACGAAAATCTTTTTCTAAATATCTCAATAACATCATCGAAACCAGTTTTGTTCAGAAAAACAGCAAACCATTCTGGCTCATTAAATCCCAACAGAAAGACAATACAAGACCTAATTGCACTCGAGCACTGGTCAAACACGTGGGGCATGAAGTTCAACATCAACAAAATTTTGTTATATTATGCAAATCAATAGGACCAAATAACCTAAACACCACTGTTACCATTTATACCAACAACAACTTCAACAAATAACACACAACCCATATCTCTGACTTATACTTAATGAAAAACTTAATGTGTACACCACAGGCCGAAAAATACAGAAACTTGTTCTTTCCAACAATGGTCATTGACCGGAACAATCTCACCAATCACCAAATTTCTGCAGAGACAATAGACACTTTCAAAAGCAGACTGTCTGCAACATGATACTTGGACTAGTTGTCCTACACCCCTGGAAACTGTTACTCCAAGAAAAGATCTGCCCAGTATTTATACACAACAGAACAGAACAGAGATGGGGTTTCCCCTCTTTCAGAACAATGCAATGTGTTTGAGGCAGGAATTCCCCACTTTCAGTTTCACAATGCAATGTACGTGATGTACTTGAAGCAGGGATTCCCCACTTCCAGTCGTTATCATGCAGTGTACTTGAAGTGGGGACTACCCACTTTCACTATGAGATGTTCAGTTTAAAATACAATCACTTACTGTTGCTTGTTAGGCCTAATCACTGATTGAAACATAAATTACCCCAACATACGTAAATATAATCAAATGAATTGAGCAATATCTTGAATTATGTTCTGCATACATTTATCTTTGATAGGTAATGCACAAGGGCAGAAAATGTCAATATTTGATGTAGGAACGAAAAACTTGAATCAGTTTGTTTTTAACAATGCAGATTGTCTTTTACAAAAGTTTACTATAGTCAGATGTCTGAAATATCATCTTTTCTACTGAATAAAATTCAAATAAGTCATTTTGGTCTTGTTTCTTCTTGTTTGTGGTGTTTTTTCTGGAGCCTCCAGGAGGTATAGCCTGTGACCAGTTTTGGTGACCTTATGACCTCTGTTGACGTCACTAATTAACATATTCAAATTTGGTTTGCTTTATTGGATAGAGCAGCTAAATACAAACATTTTAAGGTGTAACTCATTCTGATGTAAGCAATATGGACGAAGATATGGCCGTTTAAATTTCCCCTACCCCTTAATTTTGTGCCAATTTTGGAAGGCGAGATTCCCTCCAAAACAGCTGTATGGAAAGAAAATGGACCACTTTCAGCTTGCAAGACTGCCAGATATGATTTCTCCAGGTATTTCTGCCTTAGAAAACGTGTTCAAACAAAATGCACTCGAAAACATAAATAAAGGTGTCTCATCTCCCGGACTAATATGTTCTTGGGCCAAAAACACTACACAGCACACAATTCCATGGTATGATGCATCTCAAGTATAAATTTCATTGCTCTATGTCTACACATATGTTGCCATCCGGTCAGCGGACGGGCGGATGGGCAGACATGGTACCTATCCCCATTAACTCTATGCTCTCTCTCTCCCCCCCCCCCCCCCGCACGTTATCTTTAGTGGCGTGGGACAAACGATCGCTTTCTTGTGTCTCTCACTTCTGGACTGAAGTCATTATATATTGAAACATTTGAAGTTCGCATTTTTCTTTATGGCTCTTCAATAATGGCATTTTTTAATGGCGATCTTCCCTTTTTCTGACGCTTTTACAGTGCCTCACTCTCCTCCTTTGTTAAATATGTCCCGCTTTCTGTAATTTCTTGTTCTATTTTTTTTTTTTAATTCATTGGTGGATGCAAAGTTTGTTTTGTCTTTTTTGTATTTCATACGTGCAACAGACCTAATGTGATTGCCTCTTCAGAAACTTTTTTCTGTAGTTTCACATGTGATATGAAAGTTGAGAATTTTTATTCTTTTCACTTAATATTGTAGACGTCAGGGGATAAATTGTCAGGTGCTGTTATATCGAGTCTTCATGAGATGCTTTGAAAGTCTGATATATCCTAATTTTGGTATTTATGTAATTTATGTATGGCAGGTTTTAATCATACAGGTACCTTTTGACTGATTGACTTGCAACAGTTTTCACATGCTATATGAAGTTTATTATTATTTTTTACACTTAATCTTGTAGATATAAGGATATTTAAGTGTAGGTGCTATATAATATTAAATCATTATGAATTTTTTGAAAGATTTCCCATTTATCCTCATTTTGTGGTTTGTGTAATGTATTTTATTAAACCTAATGGAGAACATATGGTGGTGTAACTGCTAACGAAAGCTTTTCAGTTTTACGGTATAGTCTGTTTCATTCTGTAATAACTTCTGCATATTTTACTTGTATAGTCTCATTGTATTTATCTTGATTTATCTCATGTTTTATAAAAGTCTCGGCTTCATATGGGCTAATAGCCATGGGCTATGCACTGCATTCCACGCTTTTCCGCCGTTCTGACTGTATCCACCGTTCTCCGTTGGATACAGGTTCTGTGTCCAACGGCTGCGCGCGCATACCTATGCAGACGACGACAAAATGTCAAACATGCTGCAAGCCTGAGGGGCGCGCTACAGCTTTATTGATGCAACAAAAAAAAAGTAGGTTTGCCCACCACTCCTCCGCTGAAATTGAGGCGAAAAAGAAATGTTTAATGCCAAAGACCACGCAGAAGGCCAATAATGTAGCCGCACAAATGCTGAGAGATGCAAATGAACTGTCGCAAAGCCAATGCTGTGAGCGTGACGCATCCGAAATATCTGCCTGTTTTCTTTGTAGGCCTAGATAGAGTCCTAGGTACAGCTTTTCAATCAAAAATGTGATAAAATTATCAGTCAATGGTTTGGAGCGGGATACAGTATATAGCTTACACCTAGGAAGCTGTATTTCACCAGGCGAAGCTGAGTGTTCTTTTTTGAATTGGGGGGTTTCAATGAAATTATAATTATTAAAACAATGTTTTTGCTATGCCTTTCTGCTTTCCGATTTGATAACAATCATTGCAATTTGTCATCTGGTAGATACTTCACTTATATAATGAAGCTCATGACAATAAATTCATATATATATGGCTTACTTTTGTTTGCTGTAGGCGCAGTTGAGTGATTATTTTCACTGACTGAAAATGTCTCTGATGGTGCCAAAAATGTTTGAAAATGCATGTAATGTAAGTTTAAATTTCTTTCTTTTTTTTCCTGAGTTACCGTGTCCCCAGACCCCTTTGATACACTTCGCACCTTGGGCGCTTTCCAGCACCTGCAGGAGGGAGATGTCTCACTTTTAACATAGGCTAGCTTGGAGGCTCTGGCTATTTCTGTATATTTCTTCCTGGTCCAGGCCCGGGATCCTGTTCCACATCACTGGCCAGAATCAAGAAGACACCCAAAAATAATAGTGCCTTCACAGACATGCTTGCCTTTTCATTCCTATGAATGACGGAGTAAACCTGTCCTTGGGCCAGGAGAGAGAAAAGTGGCAACTCTTGCTCTCCAGATCTCAATGCTTACCCCAATATTTCTTACTTACATCTTGCTCGCTGATCCTTCAAATACCACCTTACCAAACTTCACCAGTTTCCAACACTTGATTTACAGATTAAACAACCCTAAACCAGATAATTGAAATTATAGCCTCCAAAAAGGTTAATGTCACCACCATTGAAAAAAGAGACAACTTTGGATATCACTGTTGATTTCAAGGATATTATAGAAAACGAGGGAAACTGAAGGGAGTATGGAGGAGAAACAAGAAAAGGCATGCGCCAATATTGGGACAGTTGAACCGTCGGCATGGCGTATTTAAGCAGACGCCCAAACGGCTCAAAGACTCCTCTAGGGATCTTAAATCAAAAGGCCAAAGAGGCACCTTCTTTTTTACATGTGCCTAAAGTCAGTTGAACGTATCAGAGTCATGCTAGGTAGCAGCCGTAAACAGCAAACAATAATGAAATGGTTCCCATGCTTGCGTAGGACAGAAAGAACTGTAATTTGTGTAAACCTGTCGGATGGTCTATCAACCGAAGCGAAGCTGAGGGTTAACAGTCCATCCCGATCGTTTACAGCTCTTCCTGTCCCGCAAAGGCAAGGACAACATTTTATTTATTATACCGAAGAACATAAAATGAACAAATATTACGTCGAGAGATGTGAACC
>OZ026621.1:26929906-27014906 GCA_964020975.1 Hermodice carunculata | reverse complement strand
TATTATTATTATTATTATTATTATTATTATTATTATTATTATTATTTATAATTTTTCATACCCGTTTTTTCTTACTTCTCCGTCGGCTCCGATTTCTCTTCCCGCCAATAGAAAAACTCAAATTCTCGTAGATGGTTATATTAAATTACAACATATGCAATTGGACTAGGCGCCAGTGTAAGTGGCGCCTCGGTAGCCCAAACGGGAAACAGCAAGGCGGCCCACAGTCCCGAAAAATCTGGACAGCGAATCAACGTGCAACAAAAGTTAAAGTGTTTTGAGCTGTCCATTTGATGATGTCGTGAAAAGATGTGTTCTGAACTGTTGTCAGCACGGAAATTGCTGTCCGTATTTACGAGCCGATTGGAAAATAGTGCAGTTGAATTTCGGAAATTTCACGTTTTGCCACAGAGACATACAATTCTCACCATTCTCACACTAAATCTGACAATATGCAGGCATATATGTCAACATGTGTTTGTTAAGTCGTTGATTCTGTCTTACGTTAGTTGTCTAATGGCTCGAATGCCACGGTTAACCCCAGTCATCGTCTGTCAGAATTAGCACTATCTATGACTATGGCAACCGAGCTTGGGTGATAGAATCATGTGAAACGGGAACATACAACGAGATCAGTTCGAAATATAAGCCTATTTTGTGTCAACTGTCCCGGTTTTGGCATGAGACTCCCGATTTCCGCCTCGTCCTGCGCCCTTCTGATCGAGTTTTCGATTTGGATGGTGCTACTGTCACGGTACTGAGGCAACAGTAAGCTGTTTAAAATCACGGTGTAGATTGGGACAGCTCCCCCCTTTTTTTCCACATCAGAAACTAAGTGAAAATCGTGGAAAATTGGTGACTTCTTAAAACAGTAGATATGTAGATATGTGGCCTGAACGCACAGAAATGTGGATCCAATTCCAACATTACAGAGGCAAGTGATCTGATTCTTCATGGTATGTAGTTTTTTTTCAGATTTTCGTTAACTTTATTGCACAAGAAATGTAGCGTAATAGGTGATAATAAGTTTTACTTACATGTCATGTACTTCGTGATTTAGAGTGTGCATAAGGACTCCAAATACAACAACAGTACTCCAGTTTGTTCTTTCCATGTAAAGAACCCAGAATTTCTTGAAATGATAGTTCCTAAAATTTTGTCTTCTGGACCAAACAGCATGTTCACAAGCCATGGACGAGTAAAAGTCTAACAATTGTCTTGTGAACCTTTCAAAGCACTTGACTTTACAGCAACCACAATGTCCATTACAACTGTCACAACTCATAGTCCCAGGTCAACGATACTCTTGTGAGTACAAGTGCATAGCCCCCCCCCCCCCCCCCCCATATATAGATAAGCTTAGAGTATTTCAAAAAGAAATCTTTTGAATGTACAAATATAGTGGTGAGAAGTCAATACATTGTCAGCATTTGCAAGTACACTAGCTGAAATGTCAAATATTAGCCAGAAACAAGTGACATCAGGCTTCAAAACACAAAAGAGTAGTCAAAATTTGCAAGAACTGTAATCAAATTACATTACAATAGCCAAAAGTTATAAGCATAGCAGTCACATTCCAAGTATGGTTTCAAGAAGTATTTTTAGAAGAAAAGTTAAATGTTCAAGAAAGCATAGAGTCCCACAAGTTACCTAAGAAGTCATTTATTAATGTAATAATTTAGAATTCCAAAAATGTAGTGTGCCATTGTAATTCATCTGCAAGTCAACCAAGCATATCGTACATCTACCTCATGTTATACAAAGTTCAAAAGGTCAAATTGTAAAACAGTCCTAATTATTGTAAAATTCTACTACATTTATCGGAGAAAGAGTTAGATATTATGAAAAAAGATAGAAAGAGAGAGAGAGAGAAATCATGTTGCAATTCCTAAATGTAACTGTAAGTGTAGTTGTTTTCAAGGGTAACAGTTTGAAATTTGTTCATTGATAATCAGACATAGGTCAACTTGTCAAACAGGTAATTTAGATGCTATTTATTTATACGAGAGAGAGAGAGAGAGAGAGAGAGAGAGACAGACAGACAGACAGACAGACAGACAAAAAGCCAAATATGTATAAATTTACCCATTTATGGAAAGTAACCATGTATCACCTGTACATCAAACACTTTGAGCCAATCTCACATGACTAACAATAACAAACTATATTCATCAGACAATTATAAAAACAACATTAGCCCCACTACATTTGGAACCCTTACTGCACTGCAGTATGTGCATTAAAAGCCTGAATGTTCAAATTGTAAGCAAAATACATAATAGTTCCATGAAAAGAGAAGCGCACAACAGTTTTTAATGATAATGATAAGACCAAACCAAATACCAGCTCAACCTTGTAATCTTGCGTATAAAATATTTTTTTGTATTAGTACATGTAGACGTATGTTCACAAGCTTATATGCAATGACCATCACAAAAATGTCTTTTATTGAAATGCATTCTCTCCGTGATATTGAAAAGGTTAAGCCTAGGTTATCCAAATTCTGTAGTATCAACGTTTTCCATATGATGTATATTTGTAGTATGCTTACTATCATTAGCCTAATTCTGCCACAAAATTCCAAATTTAGGGTCCTTTTCTTAGTGATAAAAATGTGTCAAAGTCACGGGAATGTTCACAAAATTTGAATACTGCTCAAGTGCATATTTGGTCTTCCATTTTCAATTCTGTCCCTACTTATCACCATCAACATAGCTTTAATGTATTTTTGATAACGACGATGTAAATTCCAATAACAACCACCTGTGGGGCCACCATGACTCCATATCTTATAGCTATTGTCTGTATAATATTCCTGTACTTGCATATGGATGTGTGTCTACAAATATCGATGTAAAAATCCCCGCAGGAATATCATTTCCTGAAATGTATGCCTTCTGTGACCTTCAGACAGTACGTCAAGATCACCCATATTATGCAATATTCAATTTCCATATATGATATACATCAGATGTAATGAACATCGCAATACCACTTCCCAAAATGTATTCCCGCTGCCACCTTGAGAACGCAGGTCCAAATCACCCATATCAAGGAATATTCAACTTCCATATATGATACACATTTCTTGGACATTTGATAAAATTTACCTAATAATTTCTCAAGATAATAAATTTTATATATTTTACACACACACAAAAGTCATATTTCACGTTTTCTTATCGATGGCGCCACAGGTACTGTTCAGATTATAAAAATCGCCTGAAAAATTTTTCCATAAAGTTTCATAAGGATCCATAGTAAATTAGACACACCAGAGCGTTTTCATTTTTTTAAAAACTTGTTGGTCATTGTGCTAGGTAATGTATTAGGTGGAGCCATCATTAACAAAAGGAACATATATCTTTATCAACACAGTATGTGCCAAAAGTCTCAAGGGGCTTATTTAAAAATTGTAGACGCTATCGTGTACAGAAGCAAATGTTTACGAATGGATTGACGACTAAGCAACATATTTCATCGTATTAGCTGTACATGTCTCAAAGGAACAATACATCTGAAAAATATTAGTACGATATATCCAGCCAACTGGACACAATTAAGCGATATAAATTGTCTTTTCTTCAGTAATGGATCTTATGGGATAATGACAAACTAGAAGCCTGTCAGTGACCGGAAACCCCTCGACCAGCCTTGATAAGTGGGAAATCGTACGTAAAGTGAAGACCATGTACCTGCATGTGAGACCTGTAGGATTATAATATTGACAATATCCCTGAAATTAAAATATTGGTTACAACTATGACTGATCTTGACACGTACCATTACGCATTAGAATTATGAAAAGTGGATAAATATGTCTTTGATTCTATAAGGGCATGGGATGGACATATTATTGTGCAAAGAGGACGAAAGTGGAATTTATAAATTGAGTGATTGAATAATATGGAATAGTTCAAGGTTTATGGCTCAGAGGTATCATGAGTATGTTATTGATGCTGAAATGTTGCCTAATCAAATCAAGCAAGAAAGCCTTTGTCATGTATATCATCATTGCCATGATGTATTAAACAAGACATGGGCGGCAACTATATGATGAACTTTGCTTGAATCTAGAAACTCCTCTAGTATAAGCATGTGATTTAACAGCTTAAGTATGCGTACGTGAAGAAAAAAAAAGTTGCTGTAGGTCAGTGATATTAAATAGTCAGACTTATGGGAAAACAGTACAGATTGGTGACTTTGACCTACTTGTGGCCTTGAAGTATGTCACATGTAGGTCTAAGCTACTTCAGTTTGACCCAATGACAACGCTTTGTTGTATAATACCAAAATATGTGACCCAGTGACCAAGTTTTCTCTCGGTATCTGAGGCATCCATAGGACTTACTGTCATAGCTAATTGGTGCAGCTACAAGGAGTTATTGAATGTTTGAATATATCATAATACAATGCAACATTGTGACCTAAATATGTGACTTAGTTTTCGATTGGTGTTTGAGGAATCCTTAGGACCAATTGCCATAGATAATTGAAGCTACATTTAATAATTTAGGTTTTTGTGTTAATGTCGTATTTTCTTTAATGTAGAAGTGACCTAAGTATGTCACCTAGTGACCTACTTTTCAATAGGGATATGAAACACCTTAATGGCCACCTGTGATAAAAGTGTGGTCTCTGTAAAATGAGATATTACGGTAAAAAATCATGTACGGACGCACGCACAGACGCATAGGTGACGACAATACCCCTCCGCCTGTCTGGTTAAAACCTCGGCCATTATCTGTAAAAACATATGACCTTTCCTGTTTGTTGGTCTACTGAAAGAATCACCTTATGCTCCACGCTTGGGCGATCTGATCAGCAGACGGCCAACTCAGGGAATGTGGTTTAATTAATTAATGACTAAAGTGATTTTGTCTCTTAATTATACTGGGAATGCATATAGTTGTTATGTTATGCCTACAAGTGAAGTCACCTTGTTCTGTTGGATATAACCCTTGGAGTAATGTACCTTACACAGATGTTATGCCACCCCTAACCCAAATACATTCAAGAGTGGAATCTTGAATTGTACGGCTTGAGAAGAAATCCGCTTTAAGGGGCAACTGTTTGTACACGTAAGATAATGGCAGAAACAGACTTACTAAAAACAATTAAACATGTAAGTTATACAACAACAATAAGGTAACTTGTCCTGATGGAAAGCAATTGCCTGTAGATATGTAGATGTTATATATATGCACACCAAGAATAGTTGGAGAGTCACTATTGCTCGAAAATCATCCACTGTAAACGACTTATGTATTGACAATGTGCCGTTGAAAATGTTGCTCATGGGTAGTCAATTTTTCCTCGTGTATGTTGTTAATAGTGGTATATAGGGGGAATAGTCCTGAGTATGTGCTGAGACAGGGTTCTGCTACAAAAATACATTATCCCTTTAATTTGGCCCGAAAACAGACTATTGAGAAAGCATATTGGTAAAGCACAAATAAAAGTGGCTCTCAGAAAATAGGAGTATCTTTGGTAAGTGTCAATATAATTATGTATTTATTTAAGATTGCAATTATGCATTCTCTCAATCGCATTTTGTATTTCCTATTGCTTCATTGGAACGGACCTCTCACGTTTTTGTGCCTTTACGTCGCGTGTTGCCTGTCCCATCATTTGGTTTCCATTTGCTGCTTTGGAACAGGTTTCTACTTCTTGTAAATTTCCCAGCCAGGTGAAAATGTATTTGTAAGCAAGTGCATCAATTTGACTGTGAGCTACATCGTACTGGGCAAGGCACTGCAAAGAAGGAAAGATGGTAATTTGTCCCAATTTTGGACTACTTTCTTTATAGTCTTAATACAATTAGCCTACATATTTATTGTTTCTCACACCGAACCGGATAGTCAGTTGTGCCATCATGTTTTACACATTGAAAACAGGTGCCAATGGAATGTGTTGTAGGTAGTAGGGGCCACCCTTGCTCGTGGAGAGATATTGCGATTGCTCCTGGAACTCGAAACAGTCATTATTTAATTGCACCCCAACATGATAATCACCACATGGGACAAGTCTAACTGATTACTTAAAACTACAGACTCGAGAAAATGCACGGTATATACCTGCAATTGTAATACTCAAAGCTTTAGCAACAGCAAAAAATTCACAGACTTGTCTTTCTGCTATGTGTGTGCCCAGACGGCTGTGAAGTAAAAAACTTTACTCCTTTAACGACGAATGAGCAATCCACTGAATAATACAAAGCCCTTTCAATACAATGCTGTTTAATACAGAAAGATGTACATTAATCGATAATGGAAAAGGAGCACTTCTACTACTGCTACTACTACTACTACTACTACTACTACTACTACTACTACTACTACTACTACTACCATTACTGCTGCTGCTGCTTCAAATTATATAATAAAACAAAAGAAGACAAAAAAGACAATATGATGTAACAGAGCACGCTCTCGTATTGGTTTACACTATTTTGGAGCCAGTCAAGTAAACAACTAGTTTGGTTGAACTAGGCACGTGTAATTAATCGTATTCGTCTGAGTCAGAATTAACATGTATACTCTATAATAACTAATTTCAGAATTAACCTACTCTTTCTTGATGATTTTGCTCTTGTTGAAAAGCAAAATTGGATTTCGACTGCTGTCAATGGATATTTCAATAAAGTACGGTCAGGGTCTAAAGTCAAAGTAAAAGGTAAAATAGTTTATTTCCTGGTTTGCTGACATGGATTTACCCCCCCCCCCCCATGTCTATCAAGGACACCATTCACAAAACCTAAGGAAACTCCATTGTTATTTCTCTTGAATGCTTAATGGTAACCACTGGCCCAAATACATCATTACCAAGATGCAAATGTAAAACTTATCATGGGAAACGTGACATATACTACATTCAATTGAGGTCCAGGCCAACCATGTAAAATATCAAAGGCAGTGTATAAAAAGGACATATACTAACGTTTGTTGGAGAACCTCCCTCCACTCTTTTACTATCTTGGCGACCCTCGGAATTCAAATTGACCTCCCTCACATTGAAATATGCCCACAGTCACTTTTGTGCAATGTCGTTCAAACCCTCCATAGGAGGGTCCATACATGAAGTCTTCTTTTCAAGTGGGCCTTTTCACTCTCAAGTTATTGTGCCAAAAAGCATAAGCCATTCAATTAAATAAGTTCACCCTATTGAGCAAAAATGTGGACCGCAGTCAAGGTCATTGATATGGGTTCCCGACCAAGTTCTCTATAAGAGTGTTGTTCACCCAAATTTAGTTGGCAAGGTATTTTTTTTTTTCTTTTTAATTTTTTTTTTTTTTTTGTAATTACTCTCACGTCAATGCAATAAGAAAAATAACCCACAAAAGTGAGAGAGGTGAAGCCACTGATCTTGAAAGACGCTCCTCGCATCGGGGCCTTCTAGAAGCAAACTGAACATAACAAATCGGCTTGGGGTTGCACCTTGCAATCGTTAGTTCTCCCGTTGACAACGAACAAAATTCAAGTAGAAAGAAGAAGAGGAGTAGAAGGGGAGGAAGTATAAGACGAAAAAGAAGAGCAAGAAGTGGAAGGTAGTTTGTCTCATAATTTTATTTTCATTCATACAACTTGTTGAGGCAATCATAATAATGAATTGCAACATGTGAAAGAAATTATTATATAATATTAATAATGCTGCTGCTGCTGCTGCTGCTGCTGCTGCTGCTGCTGATGATGATGATGATGATCCGTAACTTTTCCAGGTAAACACTTTGGCAGTCTATTACGTTGACATATCTAGTGAAAATGAACAGCTCAACTGATAAACTGATTATGAATTACTGATCAACGCTTGAAGTAAAAGTGCACAATAAAGTAATAATGACAACAATCACGTAACAGGGAAATAAAACAAACGAACGAACAAAAAACAAACAAAAAAAAAAAAAAACAAAAAACAAAAAAAAAAAAAAAAAAAAAAAAAAAAATTTTTAACTTACCAGCTAGACTAGTAATCCTTGAAACATACACCCACGATATATATTGTCTCTTTTTCCACACCTTGCCAGCGTGCGATGCCGTCAAAAGGGGCTGTTGATTCCAGTCCCGTTTAACCCAAAAATATCACGTGCAGCACAGCATGTAAGAATTCTTCGGATTTTGAAACCTATTACTGCAGATAATAGCACGGTAAGGCAGGAAACCAATATATGACAATGCCCTATGGACAATTAAGCTTTGAGCAGATACTTTTTGCCATGCCATAAAACAAAATGTATACAAGTTAAGGCAGCAAATGTAGGAATATCTATGTAAATTTATATTTCCTCTATCCATCATCGTTAGCTTTTTTGTTTGTATTTTCCATCAAAGGGAATGACTACTTGGACACTTTAAATTCGGTTGTAAGCAATGCCAGAATACCTGTCTGTTTATAACAATAATATAGCCAATATATACAACACCGTTCCAGGTAGAAATCACCGTACGTAATTTGACTAATTATGGAAAAAGGCCAAGTCAATATGGATAAGAATTCTTATGTGCATTTGGTTTTACATAAACGTAACCACAACACCTTTGTCATCACACAAAATCGTGATCGACATACACAATACGGTTCCGTGGCTAATTAAATGCTCAAAGAATCTATTGTCATCAGTAGAATTGTGCAAATTCAAAACACCTTGTTTTGGTAAGTTATACGATGCTTCATTGTGCTTTTTCAACTTGGAATATTTTGCTCATTATACATTTGCATATTAAGCTCTTCTTTGCTCTTCTTTCCATTGCTTGCACGTTCGCGTTTCTCTTGGAATATTTTGCTCATTATACATTTGCATATTAAGCTCTTCTTTGCTCTTCTTTCCATTGCTTGCACGTTCGCGTTTCTCTTGTTTGTCTATGAAGAACACACGCTGTGCACAAGTTTTGAAACTTTGGTCCTTTAGCAGACACACACTGCACACGCACATTTCTAGATGTTTGTGTTTCATTGTCCTGCCGTCCCGCGAGATGAGCTTCATAGAAGCATCACATGTTATGCCCCCTGCAGTGAAGAGCTTTCGAAACTTATAAGGCATTTTCCTGACATTTCATTTTGAACCAAAAATGCTGCCAGTGCAGCACCATTATAATTATTGCAATAAATCGATATGCAAATTATGATTTCTTGTATTGTTTCTTTGTTTTCTTATTGCCTTTTTGTGTGTCTTTTTTTTTTTTTGTTTTTTTTTTTTTTGTTTTGTTTTTTGTTTTGTTGTTGTTTTTTTTTTTTTTTTCTTTTGGCATTCTGTTTTTGTATCCCATGTTATGTAAGTGCAACAGCCATAATAATTTAGGTCATCCCTTGGGTGCAAAATCTATTGTGTCCAACGTAAACTTGTCAGTACACATGAAATATCACTTTCCCATGTTCCCAGAATTTTAACATTATGTTCCTTAAGTGGCAGTTTATAAGAGCATGAGCTTACACGTGATATGTTCCTGAAAACCCATTTTACCTCAGCAAATGCAGCTAACAGACTACAATTGTAACCATCGGAATATATTAGCCCTAAAAGCATAATATGCAGTTAGCTGGAGATGTTCTCACAAGAGATCTGTTGTCCTGACTTTGGAACTTTTATGATATATTCGTGTAATTCGGCCATACAGATCTAAGCTTTGCTAGCTGCAGATTCCATAACACATTTTAAAGGAAAAAGTGGAATTGCTGTTCAGTAAACTTACAAAATATTATGTGAAATAAAAATGCTACCTTTTCTTTATGCATGATGTGTACACCTCAGATACCAAGAAAAACGATCCCCCCCCCACCTCCACCCCTATTTCTCTTTTCCCTACTCAAGTCCAACACTCTTTGAAGCCAGGCGCTTATCACTGCGAACTCACCCTCAGCCAGGTTGTTTGTCACCTTCTCTTGATATCTTGATATCTAGAACAGCTGCCACTATTCCAGTTCCCTTTGCTTTATGGTGCAAAATAGATGTACAAGTTCACTTTTTGTCAGCCAATTTTTCTGATCAATGTGCCAATTCAATAAAAGCATTTTCTGGAAATTAAAATAACATTTTTGTTTAAAATTGAAAACTAAAGTTACTGGATGAAGATAACTCGATCCCCAATCAATTGACAAAAGTGTTGTCTCATTGATTACATAATAGTAATTAGGTTGCGTTAGTAGGTGTTGTTTGAAGTCTAGGTCAAGTCTGACTCCTGCAGCCCAGGCCTGCATGAAGAAATTGGGGTAGAACCCACGCTACAAAATGGCTTTTAGTTGGGCATCTTTAGCTGAATTGTACACAGCATGATTCAGTATTTTTACCATTATTATTACAAGTAGTATTTTTATGTGGGCCTATTAACACAACCAGAGATGCTCTCAGATCATATCATACACAAAAAGTGCTTTGTTCCCTCTGTGGCTGTGTAGTGCCAGGTCTCACGAGAAAAAACTCACTGCCCTCGAGTAATGCACTCTGAGTGAGAATAATGACTTCTGTCGTGGATCAATGTCTGTTCAGATGTTTGAGAATACATGATATCTCTGCATACCATTTTTGGTCACACTCTAGGCTTTTTATTCCTGTACATATATAGACACATATCATACTAGAAAAATTGTCTGTTCAAAGGATCCAATGTTTTGCTTTCTCCCTAATGCCCTACAGGTCTCCCTTCATGGCAATAAATCTTAGTATCTCAGACGTGAGACCCTTAGGCATTACCAAACCCTTGTGAGGGACAAAATCCTCCCAAGGATACCAATGACCATCATTATGAACCTCAGGCTGAGCCTCATAGCCACAGATGTTTTACACTCGGCCTACTAAGCCACAGCTGATCTCTGGCTCTGTTCCAGATTCCAGCCATACTAGCACAGGACCCACATCTTGATCCTTCACCTGCATGTCCCGCAGTTCGTCAGGAGTATGACTTCGGAACCAATCAATCTCATCGATTTTATTATCTGAGGTCTCAACATCATCCCCAATTCCGTCTGCTTGGTATATATTACATATCGCCAGGGTCAAGACATAATCCACCTCTTCTTTGAATCTCTTTACCTGTATGCAATTTGGTGCAATATTCACAACCACCACAAGGTAAACTAGCCCAACTTTTACCTCCAAAATAATAATTACAGACCTCCTGTGTGTCAGGTATTCTCGATGGACTCCAGCATTTGTGTGATATTTAGCAAAAATGGATGATTCCTGTATTATATTGACTCAATTCCTCAATCAACCTGGCCAGTTGACTCTCGATATGCTTGAATTCCATCAGACAGACAAAGTAATTATGGTCCGATGTTACAAATATATTTGTGTCTTTTCCTGCAGAACCACTTCGTGGTAGTCATTACTCTATTCCATTGTCCAAACTCTCTAGACCCATAAGCTAACCTGTCAGTTTCTAATCTGTATACACGTGGAAGTACTATTGTCACGTTTTTATGCAGAATTTTGACATGTGCTGTATTAGCCATAATGATTTTAAGGGTCTTCAACGGTTAACTACTCAGAAAAAATTTCTGAACCTGTACTTATGCATGTCTCTCTGAGTGTTAAAGACAGCCAGACCAGTGAAATATTTTTTTTTGTTTTATTTATTTTTTCTACCAAGCAGTTAATGACATTATTTAGTATTTAGGAGTAAAACAAACCCCTGCCAGTAGTTCGTTCCCAGTGGACCAATATTTCCTTTCTGAGGAAGACAAATTCAAACTACAAATGATATAATTCTCGGAACCCCCTCCTTAACTTGACTTTACTCCATCCCAATGGTGCTATCCCGAGAATCACAGTCCAGAACAAAATTGCCCGGTTGTTGCGAAAATCCTAGGACTTCAGCAAATATGAAATCCTTTTCCAGGCAGTCAAAGGATTGTTGATATTCTTCAGACCAAAATAATGTACATTTCGGCTGTCAGCTCATATGGCTTAGATGACAAATAGGCAATTTTTCATGTTACCTATAATAACTACAAACCAATAAATAATTCTTCATCTTGGACAGAGATGATTTTGTCTTGGTCCATTGGGACCCCTTTTCAAACACTGTCCAGCCAAAAGACTTGGTATACATTTGGAACAGATTGCGTTCACGTGGTTTTAACTTAAGATTATGGGTCCAAAACCTACCAAACACAGTCTCCATTCTTTTTCAGATGTTCTGAGAAAGATTTATCTACTATTACTATGTCATCTAAAAATGCCAAAACGTTGAAAAATAATAAGCCTCTCGATACCATACCAAAATCATAGCATCCATGAAGGTCATGGGTGTATTCAATAACCTTAAATGAATGCACCGGTACTCATCCAGCCCATATGTGGTCATGAATGCCGCTTTTGGTCTATCCCTCTCCTCTATGAGTGCTGGCTAAGTCTGGGACCAATAGGTCTTTTTCCCTGGTATGAGCATAATAGCATACTCGATACCATCTGCAACTGGAATGTAAACTGTAGGAAACACTCTACTGTTTGGGGGAACTACCAATCCTTTTGAGGCTACCACTTGTGGAATGATGGCTTTCAGACACCCTTCAGCAAACACTTTGCTGGGATTAATTGGTCAGACATCTCCACCACCAAACTTTTAAGATTGACCACACAATCAATGGTGGACAGAAAATCTGTGACCAGAAGTACACTGTCAGCTATTTGGGAGATTTATAGATAGGCCAATAAAAGGTTCATTCCCATTGCCAAGTTATAGATAGGCCAATAAAAGGCTCATTCCCATTGCCAAGTTAACACCTTTTGAAAATCACCACTGGCATACTACCTTCTTTGACCACACCTTTTAGTTAAATTGCCTCTCCACCTTCTGCAACAAGCCAACTCGATGAGCCAACTAGTCACCAATCACAGTCACATTTGAGGCTGTATCAATAACAGCGTCGACCTTTTTATTTCATTTTTTCCATTTTTTAGGCCTGGGGGAACTGTTTGGTGTAGACAAACTGGAAGGCCTACTTAGAAATTGAGAGGGGGATTTGGAACTGATTTATTGAGACAATCCTTTGCAAAATGGCCTACACCATTCCATTTTTACACATAAACCTTGAAGTTTGCAGAGGGTGTACTCAGTCCCACACCCTTGTTACTTTTGTCTTAACAACTGTTCTATTCCTTTAGAGACCCACTTCTGAAAGACTCCTGCAAAAATCTCCATGTTCTGTTGCATACTTTTTGCAACAGCAAAGGCACTTTTCCCACGTCACAATTCTGGACCTGCACCATCATCAATTGTAAGGTCTCATTAATGTTCCTGGGCTCTTTATGTAACACTTGGTCTGCTGCCCTCTGCTGACAATAACTCTTCAGGGAGGCCTCGAGGGCAATTTTATTAAGAATCTTCAATACTATAAAGAAAGCTGTCCAAAGTCAACCGCTGTGCACTTTCAGCAAACACATCTAACTCTTCAAAAGTTTTCTGCTTAAGTTCATGCAGCTATCTCTTAACACTTGCAGGAGGGTCTTCCCTGCAAAATTACTTATGTATTCTTTTTTTTTTTGTAAGATCATACTGCACTCTGACCTGTTCTTCTAAACTACCAAAGCAGATAAAAGCTTTTCTATCAAACAGTCAAGCATTTCTTCCACTCCAAAATGATATCTCCTTAATCTTTTAAATTAGAAAATGTATGGTCTCGAATCCTGATCCCCAGAAAAACAAGCCTTCTTAAGTGATAGTGGATCCTGTCTCCCTCCAGTCTGGTCTCTCATCTTGACACCTGGAAACTGCCATACCCCTTTCCCTTCTATAATTCTGATAATCATATCCACCAAACGGATCTTGATCATTACCTCCTGTGTTCATTGCTGCTAAGATGTAGATGTCACCATATTCTGGCCTAAGTTTGGATATCCTGGCTGACCATTATATGGTGCACCCCACCTTGGGCATCCCCCTTCCCCAAAATGGCGCTGAAAAAATGTTTCCAAATTACCGATTATTGTAAAAGGGAACCGCACCAGGACCTTGTACCCCTACATGATTTAGAAACCTCATAGTTGTAGCCAAACCATTTGCAACCATACCATTACCTATCATGCTTTAACCAGATGATTGCAATACATACCCCAACATAGACTGATCTGGCAGATTGATAGTACTGGTCACAGTACTGGTTATAGGATTATGTGGTCAATGATTTCCAATACCCCCATGCTAAGTGAGTTCTGTTGTTGGAATTGATTACCCAACATGCACAGGGTTTGTGTTACTATCCCCACATCCCTGCCCTGTGCGATAGTTTATACTGGTGCCTGTGTACCCAGCATGTTATTACAAACCCTGGTGACTACATTGACAGGTAAGGAAGGCCATTTTGCCTCTGTAACCCTCTTTCATGTGCCTTGTATACCACCCCCCCCCCCCCATGAATCTACATGACTACCCCTTGGTGCACCAAAAGACAACCTCTTATCCTCATCCTCGTCTGCTTCCTCATTAGAATCACCTTTACACTTCCTTCAAGGAATTTTTATTTTCTGTAGAGTTTTCCTGACATCTGTTTTTTTCGCCTGTACCTGTTGAAGGCTGGTATCCAGTATTTCCATGTTAAGTTAAGGAATTGCATTTGGTTTTGTTGTTTTTGTATAAATGCGGCCATCACATCTCCAAGAGTGTAACCTTGGCCAGTTGTTGAACCCTGTGGTGCAACAATAAGAGTTTGACCTTGTTAATTTGATTTTACAACTGCAACCTGGTCCTAAAAAAAAAAAAAAGAAAGAAAAAGACAGGCAGCACCTCTTTCTACCGATTTATCCTAATCTACCCCGCATACTTTATTGAGTAAGTCTTCCAATGTCAAGTTTAACTTTCTTGTCTTAAGGAGGCCATGAATTCAGCTCCCTTGTCCCCAACTGAAGAAATCGGAGTCAATTGCTCTTTTGATGAAAAAACTGTCTACTGAAAAGTAAAAAAAGATAATGATTCCAAACTTATGCACGTATCTTCCAGGTAAAAAAATTAGCCTAACATGTGCTAACAAGAAATAAAATTTTCAGAAATACAAATAAAAAGTCACTCCACACAATATTCCAGCCCTTGATTTCAAGTAAAACATTAAGAGAAACAAAAATTAACAACAACAAAATGAGAAAAAGAATAATAGTAAAAAAAAGCTCAAACCAGATTCAAGACATACTCAATTAAAAATGAAAATACTGAAAGTTAAATCCAGTGAGGTCAACCCAATCAGGATCCTTAAAGTACTTACAACCTTAATAGAACTTAAAACATGTACTGGAAAAAAAATCTATTCAGCCAAGCAAAACAAGATTTCTTCAGTAGATTAATCAGCTTGAATACCCTTGATGCGAAGAAGGGGGAAAAACATGTACTGAAATTTATGAAATCAATCAAGCAATCGATCAATTCCAGTTACAGCTATCTGGCCAGGAACAAAAGAAAAAAATTCAGCACCTCAATATTTGTCAGAAATCCTTGATTGATCACTGTGCTCCATCACTTTTATTTTTGAAGCTACTGCTACAATGGTTCAGAAAACTAATTTTTAATTCATGAGACAACTTTAAACGCAAGCTTTTAACTGTCATCAGCCACTACGCGCTACCAATAGCCCCTGGAGGGTTAACCGGATAGAAAACATGCTAGGCTAAAATGTCTTAAAGGTAAATATTCAAAGAAAATGATGCCACAAGATAGAATTAAGTCGCCAAACAGATAAGTCTAAAATCTCTAACAGTATTAAAGCCAAACGTTGTAACAATCTCTGGATATAACAGCAGAATTGGTAGAAATATTTTATCAAACGTACATCTTTAAATCCTCTGGACTCATGGTTTTTGTAAATAAATTTGGTTTTAGATGCAAAGTCCTGGAATTTTTGACCAAATCTAAACATTTGTTACATAAATGTATATAATCCAACAGCTTCTGGAGTATCATTGTCAGGGATAGGATAGTTAGGTAATCAACTCATCAATTTTGTGATAGACTTTAATGCAAATCCTGTCATTAGTGACCCGAATGTCCAAATCCAGAAACACATCCCTGAACCGATCTAAATTGTGACCCTCCAAAGGGATATATTTTTGGGGTAATTTTTGTTAGCCATTTAACTGAAATTTTGTACATTTACACAAGCAATTAAATATATATCTTGCAAGTTTGTATAATTCTGTAGCCAGCCGAAAATAATTTTTCATCCTGTTGTCCGTATACTTAAATTCAAGCGAGGTTAAATATAAGTCAGCAAGTAACGGGGAGTATTTTCTACCCGTTGAAAAGTCCTTTCATTTCTTGAAAAATCAAAAGTCCATATTAAAGAAAAGTATCTTCCAAAATAAATTCTGTAGCATGAATCAAAGTTTCAACGGTGCAAGATTAAGCGTTTCTCCTTGAATATTTAATATGCCACCAATACGCTTTCTTTTAATATCTATGTATGGCTTACGATTATATTTAAACATTTTGCCACATAATTTGGAAAGAGCAATTTTGTTTTTATCTATGGGTAGATTTGTGTGCAGTGTAGAAGATTCAGAACATTTGTTATTTTTTGAGGTTAATTTTTTTCATTTCAGATACAAACTCAAAGACAATTTACATTATAGTTTCTAGAAATGCATTACAGTATTTACAGAAATGATTCCTACTTGCACACACAATCTTACCTCCTTTGATAGTTGTCCTGTACATTTTGAGGCACAAGCTATAATTCTTTATTTTAAAGGATTGTCATGTAATTTGGCCATCCAGAACAAAAGTGAGATAAAGAGCTCCCTTCAGACATTTTGGCATTAAAATTTATTTTCATCTCATTCTTATGTGTATCTACCAAATCATCAATGGATTTGTAGTGTAATTAATATATTTAATTTCCTCCTATGTCTGAAATAGTGTGAATGCCAAGTTCCATTTTTTTCCAAAGCATAGGCATATGTCTATAAAATTAAACACAGGACAAACAGAATAACAAAACTTTCAGTGAGTCAGTACACGCCACCCACTCAAATGTTGCTGTGAAACACATCTTTTATGTGTCCTGAAACATTAGCTTCATCATTAAGAGGTGATAAAATGCAGGTTAAGCATTTTGGGTAGTACCATTCACTAGACTTCAAGGATTACCCCAGTTGCCATACAGATATGAGCTTCCACTACCCCTCCCCCCTCCCCACCGTTCCCATTACTTTTTAACGACCCATGAAAATTATAAAATGTGTAGTGCTACTCACTACTCTCTCCACGTTTTATGACTGTGTATTGCGTGATCGTGTGAACGGTGCAACTAACAACGAAGTCAATTTAGAATTGGTTCAGAGAGTATTTCAAAAAGCACCTTCAGTGTTCAAAATGTAGATGTCATTGTGTTTCCAATCAGACCCGAATTTTAGAAAAAAAACGAATAAATCTTATCACCATGACTTTCTCTTATTGTGGGCTGGAACCTTTACATGTGGTTTATATTTTTTTTTTCTTTCCTTTTTTTATCTCTGCTTTACATTTTGGCCCGTCTACCCACTCATCTATTAATTTGTTTATCCATTTTTCATTCATTCTTTTAGCAGAATTTTCTTTTTTTTTTCCGGAACTATAACAGCACGTATGAACTTTTGAGCTAAAAGGCACATTTCCTAATCCGTTATTTACATTGCTTTCATAAAAAAACAAGAAACGTTTGCTGACTACCCTTTTGCCATATAAATGGCTTCAGTATAATTCTCAACATTGTAAAATTACTATGATACTTTTGGTCTTTGGGGTTTATGCTGAGAATGTGTTTTGAATGCAGCTTGCGCGTTTCTTTGCTTAGTTGTACAGCTGTTGAAAATATACAAATCACATCATACAATCATAAAGCGCCTATAATTAGCACAAAGGAACAGTTAGATTTAACAGAAGCTCACCGACATAAACTGCACATTAGAATAACGTCCAAGGTAAACTCACAAAGGGAAAACAAATGTCACGGACAAACATTCATTGAACAGGATCTTTTGGACCAACATTGTGCCACACACCACCATTGAGCTCTTCAGCAACAGGCTCAATACATGTGCATGGTAAACGTTTGGTTCTAACGACTTTTTGCACTGATTGAATATGTGCATTCTAAGATGTCGAAACAATGTAAAATCAAGACAAAAGAGAATTCAAAAATAAGCTTGTTGGAGCCATTATCCCACTTTGCCACTTCCATATAAACTATCAGACTTGTCAGTCGTTTGAGACAAACAATAACTTATATAATAAAGCATGTCCATTTTCACTGTCAGTATTACAAAAAGAGTCTATGTGAATAGTTGTTTTAGCAGTGACTTAATTTCGATGAAGCGTTAGTGCTATGCTGCCATCATATGTGAAATGCCCAATGATACATAGCTGTTGAAAAAATACTCTTGAATTCCAGCAGCCACCGTCTTTGAATGAAAAAAAAATATATATTGCTCTGGTATCTGATGCAATCGCAAATCTTCAAATCATCTCTGACCCCTTAGTTGAATACAAGCCATATGCACACAGCCTAATGCCGAGCTTTATCCTATATGTTTAATTTAAAATTTAGCATGAAAAATGGGGGAAAATATTCATCCAACAATTTTGAACCATCCACATGTTACAGATCAACATCAAGTGCTATATAACTGCATTATGTTATTCTAATAATATATACATATCATCCAATTCACATTGGATGATATGTATGTGTTACTTTTGTATGCTAATGTTTGTCCAGAATGATGTGGCTTTTCAGTTTGAATATGAATTGGTAATACCCGTAAGCTAAATGTACAATGCCACAATCTCGCTGTGGAAAATGAGGTGCACTTAGGAGCTTAATTTCAAGACAGGATTACATTCCCTTTTGCAGTTTGGCATTTAGTCTGTTTAAGTTGGCGGATAATTTCAACAGAAACATATTGTCATATATTTTTTTAGAGCAATAATACACTAGCGAACAACTAGAGCTTGAGGGTTTAATATACACCAAATCTACAACCTACTTAATTTGATATTGTATTTGTGTCTTTTTGCCCAGAACCACTTCCTAGTAATCAATATCCTATTCTGCAGTTAATTTGAGTTAAGTTTCAGTTAAGTTTTAATTTGATATATTATTAAAAGTAGCGCTTAGTATATACAGCATTACATAAAACAGTATTAGACAGAATCAGTGTGCCGAATGTGGTGCCCTCTTCAACGGATTATATAAGGTATGTGGTTCATATGACAAAATGAAATATGAAGCACAGTCCATTTGCGAATCTGTCTGGAATATGCACTATACATTCCTTCCCTATTGCACAGCAACAGAAAAAGAATTTCAATAGATAGTCTTACTTTTAAATATATGTCCGAGCATCAGTTAATTTTTGTTGATCAAGACACCAAGTTACGGACACTGCTAAAAGTGTCAGTGTACTTTCATCCAGGGGAGCCTTTTAGAACATAAATCGAGCCTATTGGATTTTTTTTTTTCAGGTAGGCAACCAATGATTTCACCTGGCCTTCTGATGGAGTCAGTGCAGTTTGGATATATTTGTGCACTTTTAATGCCAAATAATCAGCAAATACTTTTAGTTCCGAAAGGTTAGTCATTGAATGATTACTGTTGACCAATAGTCTCCCATATCAGGTCGATCATACCTGTAGCTTGCAATTCCAGCATGTTAGTGTACAGCTGACAAATACACAACGTAGGTGCTTGAAAAATACGGAAAAGGCAACAAATCCAGGTATAAAAAGTATGCCTGATTTCCATATTTGCCAGGCACTGGTAATGTGTCTCTGGAGCTACTTCCCAATTGAAACATGAAACCATGAGGGCGTAAAGTGTATCATTTAAACTGACATCGTTTGTGTAAAAATATTCGCTTATGGAACATACACGGCATATCATGAAAAATAGGTCGGGTCTGTCCTTTAATAAATGCATAGCACCAGCTGCCTGTTTGCTCACTGTATCTATGGAAGTATCTGAGGGTGGCAGAAACAGGTCCTTGGTAAATTTGACCATAGTATCCCAATTGGATTATTACAGTTTTGCTTGTCACAGCGTGAAATATGACATAGTGACACTTTCTTAGGATACAAGTATAAATAATAGGACATTATGCTTGATGTGGTCAGTGAATTTCTTCCATCAGTTTCACTGCTGCGATGATTTTTTTATCTATAGCTGGGTAACACTTCCTTTCTGTCGTATACCATGATTTCATAGAGTTGGACTTTTGTCTGCTGTTATGTTTTGCGCTCTATAAAGTTGCATTAAACATATTTGTTATTCATAACAAAGATAAAAGAGTTGTAGAAATGAATATGTTCCAATTGGGTAAAAGGGCCAAGCCCTATATTAGTCTTTCTCGGCAAGGAGAACGACAACATGAATACAGGACATTACAAAACGCACTTAAGCAATGAATAATCAGCTACACTTTAATTTTTCCTGACGGATGATGACAGCTAAGAAGAACGCAGACACCATACCGGGACGGATAAGGGGACGTTATTATACGCTAAGTATATGTATGCCAAAGTAACACAATTTAACAACCACGAAAATATGTTGTATCTTTTTCTGCAACTTTCTAAAATTAAAACAATACCAGTTGATCAAAATATAGTAGTTGAAATGATATCATCTTGAACAGCGGACAAAATGTGGATATTTTTCAAATTTTGCTTTCTCCCTGCCCTTGGCTAAGGTTTATTATACAAGATCTTTGTATAGTGCAGCATTAAATGTACCAACAAATGCTCCAGTAACAATTCTAGCATCAACCGAACTCCCTGAAGTTTCTCATCATCAGCTGCTGTGCATCGATCTGAAACAGGACTTCCATACTGTAAATTGGTCTAATGAAAGATATATCAATAGTTTTAACAGTCTGTCGGTCCAAACGATCCGTCAAGTTTTTCATTATGTTTAATATTTTTTTCTGCTTTAACAATGTCTTTGTTATGATCAGTCCACCTCAAATCACACTACAAAATAAAGCCCACATGTTTATGACTGTCAACGTTTTGTAAAGTATAGCCCTGAAATAAGAGGAGGATGATCAGGTGAAGTAGACTTGAGTGACATTAACATACATTGAGTATTCAAGGAATTGAAAGCTCTGAGCAACTTTTTGGACCATTTGTCAATGGCGGAAAGGTCGGAATTTATTGTTCCAGCGGCATTTAGCTGAAGTTTTGAATAAACGAAATCAACAGTATATTCAATAAATATCAAATACATAAGGGGCCCCAGAATAGACCCTTGAAGCACACCAGCATGAACTTTTCCCCAGTAAGGGGACTGTTCTTGCATAACTACACGCTGTTGGCGGTTTGTAAGAAATCAGTAAACCAACTAGGCAAATCACCTTGAATACCATTCTTCTTCAATTTGAATAATGGATCACAGTGCTAACCTTAACCAAACGCCTTGTTGATTTCGAAGACCACAATACGCACGTCTTTTTGATAATCAACAGCAAGGCATAACTGGTGATATAGAATTAATAACTGATTAACAGTAGAATCACCAAATGTCAATCCTCACTGATTGGCGTAAATAGGAAGGTTATCTTGAAAAAAGTTAAATATGTACTTAACAAATTATTTTGTCAAAGAGTGTATCCACACCATCCAGTAAGAAAACATGGTGGTTGTCACTTGAGATCTAAGAACCTTTTTCGTTGATTGCAGTAACATTGGCCTTTTTCCGTAGTGAAGGAAATTGTTTGGTACTCAAAGAAGACTATATAATTTCGTAAGAGACTTGTAGATAGCTGCTACAGCTTATTTAGGAAGTTTAGCACTAATAGTGTGTGGGCCAGAGGCTTTGGAAATACCTAAGCTAAATAACATTTCAAGAACCTCATCATCTATTATAGGGATAGATTTAAGAGATTTTACCGGGGAATAATTGTGCTCAGGCAAAGAAACTGAAGACTGATCAAGGTCACACTGTTGACAAAAAAAAAAAAAAGGAGTTGAAGGCCTAAGTTTTGAAACAGTATCGATAGTGTGCTTATTATCAGGCCAAAAAAGTACGGATGATGTGTGATTGCTGTCAAGAAAATACTTGACTGGCCATGACCAGCATTTTTTCTTCTGTGCTTGACTGTTCAGTCGACTGCAAAAATTCACAATGTATTCCTGCTTTGATTTTTATGTTAATCCTGATATTGTTACGTAATTGATATAATCTGGACTACGCAAAATTATCATATCAGTGTCCATTCGATTTGGTCCTATCATACACTGGATGCACTTTGTGTCCCAAACAGCGCAAGTATGAATTGTACCACAGAAAAACTTCTATATCTCTGTTAGGGATGCAGGCATGAGGAACTTCAGGAAATTAATGTGACCACAAGTTACAACAAGTACCAACATTGAGAGAAACGAAACAATTTTACCAATTAAGACTTTTGAGGTGATCCCACAATTTACAAAACTCAGCTCTTTTATAATAACAAACACGTCTAGAAGATATAGGGTCCATTTTGCGTCGAAATAAACGGTTATCAGCAGCAAAAGAATCATCACAATTATCACTAGGTGAAAGAATACGCACCTCTTTCATAAAGGTAGGAACATTACGAAGAATTTAATCAAGACATGTAGCTAAATGATCGTTGACACGAGTGGGTTCATTTACATGCCTCGTTAAAAGATTCAATGTTGCATATTGAATTGGGTAAGTTTACCTCCTGCTGGAGTCAAAGGATCAGACGTAAGATCTCTGGAAATAATGATATTATTTATGTCTGTAGCCTTTGCGAAATCAGTGCTATCTTGGAATTTATCCTAGATTAATATAGGTGAATTTGGCGGCCCATATGCTACACCGAAGAGAAATATGTATTTTTATGGTCTAATTTCGCACCACAGCGTCCCAAGATCAGGAAGTGCAAGATCTGTGTGCCTAGTCACTAATAAAGATCAAGAAATAAAAAGACCTACCCCACCAACTATGGGCCGATCCCGAAGTAATATTTTATGAAAACCTGGTTATCCGAAATCTGAGTCCTTATGATTATATGATAAAAAACGTTTCTGACATAGTTATAGTTTCAAAATCACGAGAAAGAACAGAACTGATACACCTTAACTTATCCTGGGACATGTTTCTTACGTTAACATGACTACATGAGATATCACAGTGGTTGTTTCCTGGGGAAGGGCTGACATGAACGTCGCCTGCTGGCAGTAGTAAAAGTGGGCATAATGCAAAAATAAATCCAGGTTTAAAACTGTACCTAGAATCGTTAGGTACATATTCAAAATATGTATTCTACGTCCAGTTGTAAAAATTGTAGCGGTTGCATATCATTATGAGAGTGACAAAATGAAAAGCTAGAAGCTAGATACATGGTCACGTAAATGTGAGAACTTAATAACTGATACCATATAGTAGGAAGTCCGTCTGAGACAGATTCATATACGCAAAAAATTGTCTTAATCACCAATAACACTGGAAATTCTACAGCAAATCAAATAGAGTGTTCCATGTATAACTTCAAGTATATATGTAGTTTTTGTAAATCATGATACATTCAACAATTAAAGAAAAGAAGTATAATTACATTGAGAGCAATACGATTGTTGTATAAAATGTAAAAAATGACCCAGCCTAAGTAATTTTTCAGGAATTAACCGCTTTAAGTTGTATATAAATGATCACAAGTGCCACAGGTATCTATATAAATATTGCTCTAATAGACAGGCAGGAATAAAGATATGGATAGTTCGAGCACTGTTAGCAAGGTGACATTTACCACAGTTTAAAACTGATCTCATAAGATTGTCCAGAATTGAACCAATTTTATGAAGATGATTCAGTAAATCGCATAAAGGAGAGGGCGCTTGAAGAGCAAACTCAAATACACGCGAATAAATGGGCAATAATAATCTATGATAATCCCAATGTCATTGCAAAATTATATTCAGACATGTACACACTGGTGACATCTATAAAGGAATGTTGTTGTGAAAGTGTCCCAACACACAAGAATAATACATAACATAGAGACAGCAAAAATGAAAAGAGCAAAAGCAATGACACATCACGCTTGCATAGTGAGGTAAACTGAACAGCAGACCTGCCCTCGAAATCCTCAAACTGAGAAAAATGCAACTTATTGATATACATTCTGTAAAGATTGTAGAATATTCACGTATGTTTATGCATGCATGTACCTAGACCTGCATATAGACACATACATACACATACACGCGCACATACAAAATTATATATAAATACACTCATACAAATTCACATTGTACTGTTGTTTCCACCTGGGACGCCAGTATGAACACACATTAAATCTCCTCAAGTGATACAAAGTATCATTAGCAGGCAACCACATAGAATGAAAAGTAAAAGCAAACACAGGGAGTGAAAGTAAAGTATTATAAAAAATAGCCTTCAGGGTAAATATATATATGAGGGGAAACACACACACACACACACACACACACACACACACACACACACACATATATATATATATATATATATATATATATATATACATACATATATTTCTAATTTACCCATAAATATATTACTAGTGTATGTTAATTGATCATACAATATCTTATTTTCAACAGCACTACCCTCCTCCGACGTCAGCCTTAGTGGGGTTAACGAGGACAAAGTTAAGTATTCATGCGAGTCCAAGAAACGCCATTGTATGGAGCCAACAACACAAATCAAATGTAAACATATAACGTAAAGTAGGGGTATCACTGATATAAGACCTTAGAATACTTTTATCATCATGAAGGTGTCATTACAAAGACCTATGTATGCATTACAATATGTTGCAAATGTCAAAACGAAGATATATCCCGTCAGAAGTTAAATAGAAAGTTCTACCAAAGCTGGAATGCTACTGGCAGTAAAAGAACGACACTTTGCACCATATTAAACGTGCAAAGAAGCAAACAGAAGTAGGGGAAGATTGAACAAACAATAAATGCCATTAGTTTGCACCGTGCTTGCAGCTTGAGCATTATTGTCACTGATCATTGTTAGTAAAACCTGCATAAGTAGGGTCACATATGTTCTGTCCAAGGTCAATCGTTGATCTCCAAAGTCATCACCTGACTGTTAAACTTGGCACCGCAGTTTTCCCAAGACAACTCTCAATGTCATCAAATATTTGCACCTGTGTTATCTTGCCATCCTTTGGCTTCACCTATGCTTTTGCCTTGGTAATCTACACACTATTCACTTCAGTGTGAGACGAGGCTATTGATGAGACGCCTATTGTGGCAGGTAGATTCTTCATATATTACCATACCAGTTCCTTCAAGCTTTTATTCGCACTCCAAGGATTTGATCGACGTAATCACGAGGATGGAAAGGAAGGAGGAGAGCTTGCTTTCCTCTGATCTTTTCAACAACTCGATGGGTACAGTTGAGTTCACTTACTTGAATATATAGATCAATATAAGTTTTGGGGGACTCTTATGCCACTAACTTTGACTTGTCGTTTCTGGGATCTTTTGGCACGTTCCTCGCACATCAGTCGGCACTTGGGTCACCTCGTTACGTAAAGCTTGAACTTGATTGATCCGGTTAGCAACTTAATTGGTCAGGTCAGCAACTTCATTTTTACTCTGTCACGCTTGGTGTGAGGGGCAGACACTTTAGATTTGATTTCGCTAAATTTACTGTCATAGGGGTATGTGATATATGTAATACTTTGACATTACAAAAGCATGTGCATTTTTGTCCAAGCAAAGAGCATATTTAGTGAGTTCCAAGTTCTAAGCCCTTACATACTTCGTCATATGTCAACATGGTCCAGGAACGTGTATCGGCTGACCAGGGCGCATGTTTAATGCGCCTTGCAGGCTTTGGGTCTTCACAACTAAAATGTTAAACCAGTCGCGTTAATAGCGTTACCTCAGCAGAAGCATTTATGTAGTGCTCGTTAAAAATTCGCATACATTCTGGCTAGTTTGATGTTTTCAGACACCCATGAAACATGTATTTTGCGGGAGCTCCGGCAGACACGATTTTCACCCCGCCATGAACGGCACGTGATCGTGTGTATGTAGCTCTGAATGCTGGGGCTTATGTTGAAGTAGCCCTGCACTAATCAACTACATTATAAAGCAAACTGACATCAAATCGAGTAATACTCTGTAGTATGTTGATTTGTAATGTATTACAGATATATTGTCAAAGAGCAAAGGCCCTTTACTTCATTTCTCTTCAACCTGATGCTGTGGTCCTTATTCATTCCTTTGTAGGAATCAGAAAACTGAACACCTGCATTTATTGAATTGATCAAAGTACGTTTGTTGCCCCCAAACTCACATGACATTAATAGACACGTATTAGTTTCACAAATTCATTAATAACATTCTTTCTGGCTTATGTTGGGTTGACATGCTGTGCTTCTTGGGCAAGAGCTACATAATTTTGAAAGAAGCTGTGTCTTTAGGAATCACATATGAATACTCCAGATATCATTTTGCGGGACAAAAGTAAAAAAAGTGCATAAAGTATTTTGAGAACAATAAATGACACGCAATAGCAAGCTGCTATTTTAAGGTTTATGTTTTTATTTACATTTAATCTTCACAATGGTAATTATAATATATATATATATATATATATATATATATATATATATATATGTGTGTGTGTGTGTGTGTGTGTGTGTGTGTGTGTGTGTGTGTGTGTGTGTGTGTGTAACCCCATGATGTTTTTCGTATTCGATAAAAATTAAATAGACAGCAGTGTGAAAATATTTCCCTATATGAATCGACAGAAGACACTCTCCATGATTTTCAACAAAAGAAAACCTTTGAGTTTCTTGCTTTGTTCGGTCAAATTTTTGTTTCCCTATTATTTTCACAACTCTAGGTGCAGGGTACAAAATACACCTCAAATGCAAGTTCTACTGGGTCCACACAAATGCAGCTCTTCGAGTCTGTTAGTATATTGTCACCTCTCTGCAGTATCCTTCACATATGCCGAGATGAGAACATGTGTAAATACTTACGCGTCTTGTAGAGTTATCAGATAAGCGGTTATTATATTTTATGAACTACCATGTGGTATTTTAGTTGAAGACCATATGCGCCCATGTAACTATGCACATGCTTTTCACACACAAGATCCTGTCTTGAGTTCGCTTCATCTTTGAAGACTGTTTCTTCATCTTGTAAAGATATACTTATTTTTCCAGCATCGTCTGAAGTATGTTAATATTCACGTCAAAGCACACAAGGTTTTTTGTTCTTTTAAAGCAGATGATATGGACTGAAGAAAGATTATTAAGCATGGAAAGTTTAATAATGGTTTGATTTGCCTGATATGTGTTCCGCAGTGGCTTGCTTTGCTCTAAAACGGCAGCCAGATTCCAAAATTTTGGTTTTTAACGCGGTATTTTGCCTAAACCAATTATGAAAATATTTTCAATGTGGTTCATGATCATGAAAAAAATAAGCTTATGCATATGCCCTGATGTACATGGTTTTGCTATTTCACACTGAGAAATGTGTGTTGAGTTTCATCATTATTTAGCCCTTGATTTATCCGAGTCGAGTCTTGTAGATACTTTGAAAGGTGTCATATCCTCAGAAAGTTGTAGGGATGCTATGTTTTGGAACAAATATAATTGATTAGTTTCAAGTCATACAAATCTTTGATAGAAGAACGTTTCTTAACCACACATCAATCACTAATGTTCATCAGAAATGCGGGTTTTTTTTTGCCATTTATCGACCACTGACATATACAATTTGTGCGGAGAAACATTCCAAATGCAGTTCATTACTATATACTAGCATACAGAACAGGGGTATTTATATATATATATACAATTGTACCCAAAACTATAATGCCGTTATACATCATTATGGACCATTCCAAAAGGCCAAAGCTGAGGTTCGGCAAAATATTTTAGCAAAAATTGAAACTTGTCGAACTATGCACCTAAGACTCGCAGTCAATCCTGAATATACAAGCCCATCTTATTCAGGACAAGCCACGTCACGTCGACGGTCCCCACTGAATTTTCTTCTTTTTCTTCTTCTTTTTGTTATTCTAATTCTTCTTCTTCTTCTTCCGCTTCTTCTTCTTCTTCTTCTTCTTCTTCTTCTTCTTCTTCTTCTTCTTCTTCTTCTTCTTTTTCTTCTTCTTCTTCTTCTTCTTCTTCTTCTGCTGTTAGGAATTATCGTTGACAACAGCGGGAACAAGGATATTTGAAATCGGGCGAATAGCACTGTGGTATTTTTTAGAGAGTCTTGTAAGACCTTCATAGACTTGGACCACCAGCCTGTAAACAAATCTATTTCACACTTATTTCTGAGATATATTCTTGAGGGTGGAGAGGCCAAAAAGGCAAGTAAAGCATGAAAATGGTAGGACTTCATATGGCAAATGTGTGGAAAGTGTTTATGATATTTTGTGATAAGGGAAGAGCCAGGTCTCGGCCCTTTCATGGATTCTGCAATGGGATGAAATCGGTCATTGCGTGATTCCAGGAAGAACGCTTACTACTAAAAGACATATGTTATATATCGCGTACTCAATTTCATATGTTACATATGTTATATATCGCGCACTCAATTTCATAAAATGTTTGTATGGAGTGGCTGAGTAAATTGAGCATTATGTGATTTAGTTTCCCCCAGAGTCTCTGATAAATTTGAAATTAAAAACCAAATCGAAGCAAACAAACAATTCAAGCTTCCTATTGTCTATGTACTGTTGGATGTGTTTTTTGGAACATGTTTGTCCGTTCCCCGCAGGTTGTCAACTATGCCTAAAAGGTCTTAATTTTATTTCAGCTGACCTGTCCGCCAAGAGGGGTTTGCGTCTGACATCCGTTCGTTGTCCGTCTTTGCCAACAATATCATTTTTGGCTTCTTCCGAAAATAAATTGGTCAAATCTTCTTCTAACTTGGAATTGGTATCTCTCTTTCATATTTGTTTACATTTGTTGCACTTCAGTGATTTTCTACTTTTTGATGAGATGTTTCACCCCTTTTGGGGGCAAAATCTTTGAAACATTTTCTCCGAAACTGCTTGGCCTGTTGCTGTAATTGGTGCGTAGCGAGACTTCTGTAGCAGGTGGTGTTGTGATTTTGTACTACATTTCTGTGATTTTCTGTGTTAAACCTATTGTCGACTTCTCAGAAATCAACCGTCAGGTTTCTATACCGATGGTCCTATGCCCACGGTAACTATTAAACACGAGCAGGAAAGTACCAATCAATTTCTATTTGTGTTGTCAGTTGCGACCTTGAGTGACTGGCAGGCTCTGTAACATTTTATCCAGGCAATAGAGGACCCTACGCTCATGGCATGGTTATTATTAGACACAATCACGAAATTACCAATGGGTCAGTTGACTTGTTTTTACTAAAACCAGTGACTTTCGTTGTCCAAATCTGGCAGGGGGCCCACTTTGAGAAAGTTCAGAACTATAGGAAGAGATTTCATGGACAACACTTTGTCAACCTTCTTTGTGGCAGTGGAATGCCAGTGACACTGCCTCCTGATTGTTTATTGGATATTAGTTTCTAGAAATATTTCATCTAACTCCAAAATGGTGCAGTAATCGGCAGGTAAATACAGCACAAATACTTTAAATGGCGATAAGAAGAGTGCTTTTCTACGGTATTCATGGCGTAAAGGGCCCCTGGTGTGGGTCAGAACTTACAGTATCGTGAATAGGGGAGTTAAGGCTGACTACACCAAGCTTTGATTTGAAGCACTCCAGCCTGTGTCAAGTGCATTTTTGAAACATTGGCCATGAAGCCCTTCACTCAGCTTGCTCCAGTATTACTCTACTCTGCCCACCTCTGCGCCTGGCACAAAGAATAGCGCCGGTAATTTAGGGCGGCCTAAGTTAAGCCATTCCATGGCAATGCTTTAGAAAAATTGAAAAATGCTCAAACACAGATACTGCGGTGCACAATTCCTAGGTCATGAACATGATGCTAGATGCTGTGATGAAAAGTCCCTGCTTGCCAGATCCAGTGCATATATGTATACTTTCGGCACGTTTCCGTACACTATTTTTCAAGAAATGTATAAATGCTTGATCATTTAGCTTACTTGATGATTACTTGACAATTGCTCAAGAAACCCCGACATACTGGCAGTAAGTACCATGTGGGATACAAGTTAGTACTCTTATGACAGCTTCGTGGCCTTTTCGTGTTGCTCTCGATACCAAAGGTATTATAGGTTTGTCTGAATATTGCGCGAGATATCGTACATCTCAATAACATTTTAGTAACAATTTTATTATTAGTATACCAGACACGCATGGTTGTCAAACTCTACAATGTATAAACACGTGTTAAGCCAACACATTCTGAAAATAAGAAACATTGTTGTTCCTAAAGGTTAAATTGTATTGAAAAAAATAAGATTGATACCACATGAGTAGAAAGGTGTCATTTTATACTGCAAACCATTTGAAAAACTGCATGTAGGGTATTAGAATCATTGGCAATCTTTGATAGCAGATGTTCATGTTTATCATGGGTACGAGTTCATAGAACTGAAGGGTCAGAATGCCGTCATAAGACTAAGAGGATGGGATCTGTCAAAAATGTAGTCTTTCTGAAACAGATAAGTGATACATCACAGCACACCCTGCCTCTTGAAGAGCCTATGGGAAGAATCACTCGAAATGCCTGTCAAAAAAGTGAGCGGATTAGGGATGGCCGCGTTTTGGGGACCCTTTTTGGGCCAGTCAGTCCACAACCACCCGCGGTGGTGAGAAAGCGTGTTGCCTATGGTTGTGCCAATACCCACAACAAAGAATCCAATCTTTTCTACTTGCCAAAGGATCCAAACAGGAGGCTACTAGGCCTATAACAACAGTAAACTTGTTCAACTGACACAGGCCGACTTCAATGTGACAGAGTAGGTTGCTCTGCTCGGCACATTTTTGGAAGAAATGTAGGATCCATCCTCCGTTATGATGGCAAAGCAAGGTTTTAAAACTCTGCCAAAGTTAAAAGACGACCCTGTGCCAACTGAATTTGCAAGATCTTCAACTGCGCCTTAGCCAATACTAGTATCGACGCCGACCGGAAAATGCATACTTGAAAATATGTTGATTTGCATAACTAGAATAAATATCATCGAATTGGATTTGAACTATCAAAGTCCACTCAAACAAGTGACTAGCCTAGCTAATGTGCATTTTTCTGATTGTGCATGAAACTGCCTCCTCCCTAACCCACACTCGCAGGTCCGTATTTTGGGGTTTCATAATAAGACTCAACAGTAATTCTCTCTGCTTTGACCTATGTAGAAATTCAAAAATACCGGGGTAAAAATGCTCTTTCATCAGATTTGACAAGAAATGAAATGACAATCATTCTTTAGATGGTAAATTTACCTTTTCTAACTTTATCTAAGAATCCTGATTTATTTATTGTATCAAGGGCTGGGATGGTAGGCATTGCTAGCCTTAAGAATTTTATTACAAACTTGTAACATATTAACATATTTTTGTCAAAAGCCATTTCAATTTACACGAAGTTTAGATACACAGGGATCTTCATGCAAACAAGTCGGCGTGTAATATTTTTCCAAACTGAGGCTGAGGTCTACTGTGGCCATATAGGGAAGGGGGCACGGCGGGGAGGATATAGTCCAAATACTTCAGATGAAATAGCTGGAATACACTATTATAACAACCAGTGCAGCAGGGTTACGCAACTGCAAATCGCTGTAAGTCATAATCTTCCCGCTTGACCAAGCTGCAGTAGCGGCCAGCCTGCGCCCTTCGTGGCAAAACCATTTTGGTTTTTGCGCTGGATGCGGTTTATCTTTTACACTCCAATTCTTAAAGCAATTATCGGTGCTAAAATTTCGATTTTGTCATTCTAAACTGTTCAATCACCATGACTTGTCTTTTTGAACTGGCCGACTGGAAACAGGTGCCTGGCCCCTGGCTAGTATGAACGTACACCTGCAATCTGACAAACCCGCTCTACTATTTTTTCATTGATCATTGTCGTCACCATAAGAAGTAGAGTGGGAGCCCAGACCATTTATTCATGCGAGAGAGGGCAAAAGGTTCGACATCATAAATATGAGGATTGACCCTCATACATTTAATTTTTACATTGCTGCCTGGGAGCATCTGGGGCGTTAACCCGTAAATACCCCATAGCAGGGGGGGGGGGGGGGGGGTAAAATGACACTTATTTATGCAACAAGCGGCAAGGCTGAAAATAATTCAAAATTGACTAGACAAGCCTCCTGACTAATAAATTGAAAACGACAGCAATTTTGGGTGGGGCTCTGCCTCCGACTGCAAGCCCCACCCTCAGGGCTGAAATAAAATTTATTCATGTGACAGGCGGCAAGGCTGAAAATGGTTTTAAAATGTCCCCAGTAGTCCCCTGTACGCTAAATATGCAGCAACAGCAATTTTGGGAGGAGCCCTACCCCGGACAGCAACCATACCCCACCCCCAGGGAAAAGGGGCATTTATTCATGCGACAGGTGGCAAGGCTGCAAATGGTTTCAAAATGTCTGCAGTAGTCCCATGTACACTAAATATGCAGCAACAGCAATTTTTGGAGGGGCCCAACCCTAACAGCAACTCCCCCCCTCCCCCCCCCAAAAAAAACACACCCATGGGCTCATAATGTTGCTAGGAATCCCCCGTACACTAAATATACAGCAACAGCAATTTTGGGAGGGGCCCTACCCCTCACAGCAGCCACCCCTACCCCGGGAGAGAAGTGACATTTATTTATTTGAAAAGTGACAAGCCTCAAAATTGTTCCAAATTGTTTCCAGTGGTCCCCCGTATGCTAAATACACAACAGCAGCGATATTGGGAGGGACCCTATACTGACAGCAACCCTCCCATATCCCAATGGAAAAGGACATTTATTCATGTGAAAAGTGGCAAGGCTGCATATCGTTTTAAAATGTCCCCAGAAGTCCCCTGTTCATTAAATATGCAGCGACAGGAATCTTGGGGGGGGGGGGCACACCCCCCACCCCTCAGAGCAACCATCCTCCCTGCCTAGGAGAGAGGTGACATTTATTTATTTGAAAAGTGACAAGGCTGAAAATTTTTCCAAAGTGTTCCCAGAGGTCCCCCGCTGCTGTAGCAGCGATTTTTGGAGGGACCCTATGCTGACAGCAACCCCCCCCCCCTTACCCCGAGGAAAGTTTATATTTACTCAAGTGAAAAGCAGAAAGGTTGATAATTGTGTCCAGGAGTTCTTTGTACACTGAATGGACAGTTACAGCAAGTTATGATGAGAATAATGTAAAGTTTGATCTTTGAAAAAGTGCAAGATAACAGTCCAGCGTGTAAACTACTTTAACCATGTTGTTAAAATATATATATATCTTGTACTTTTAAACATGTACACTACACGTAAATGTCATATTGAAAATACAATTCAGTTCAAGAACACCCAAGAATATGTCTGTGGTAGATTATGAAAATATATTACTAAATAGCGGTCATTGTCAGATATCTTTGCCGACTCAATACTGAAGTTTCTCTTTACAGAGCGTACACATGTATGCATCAATGTATTGTCAAATTATGTGCACCAGCAATTGTAACAATCATGAGCACCTATACACTTCTCCTCTGAGACATACTGGACATGGATGAGTATGATATATGACTAGATTGCTACAATTGCTGTAAATTAAGCACATGTAGTCATTGCAACTACAAACCTTTTGGCATCTTAATCAGCTGGTTATTTGTTTGTGGTTTTACCCAGCCGTGATCTACAAAATTTTGCAGGGGAAAATCCTGTTTCCCCTAGTATTTAGGGTGACTTTTAAAATTGATTAGTAATTTGCAAAATGGGACTTACTGTATTCTTTCTCATAATAAGCTACCATGCAAACGGGGAGAGTATTAGCGTCAGGACCCAGGTACTGTTTTTGCAGTAATGTCGAATATAACATTTCTACTAAATTTAAGACCTCCGGGGCTCCTAATTCAAGTTGGGAGTATGTGCTACTATTAAAATGAATATGATTTGTAAACTGTGCGTGAAAAAATAAAATCTCACTCCACACACACACACACACGCACACACACACACACACACACACACACAAACACATATAATATGTATGTGTGTGTGTTTTACATGTTGGCCTGCAATTCAAATTTGGTAGGAAGAAAGGGAATTAAATGCTACTTTAATGTCTGTAGCACTGATATCAGATACCAGTTTAAAACCACTACATTAGGCCAGCCACATGCCTATAACCAACTATAACCATATTTTAGCTCTGATCATTAAAAACTACATCTATTGTGGATTGTTTGTCATTTAATTGCACACAGATTCACTCACAGGATTAAACTGGCCAAGTACATGTATTCTGGACCATTTCTTTCTTTCTTTCTTTCTCTCTTTCTTTCTTTCTTTCTCTTTACCAGCAAATTTGTCCGACACTGTTCTCGGACACTATTATACATAGAAACTTGAAACCTGGCATAATTGTACCTCCATACAAGGAGTTTGACCGTTTTATACAGAGGAATGAAGATGTTTAAAACTATGCAAATTATGGGCATTTGAAATTTTAAATCTTGAATATCTTCAAAAGTATAATAGATAGAGATGTCACTCCAACTTCTGCTAGGGCGTTATTGATCATTGCGCATCTAATGAATCTAAAGCAAAAGTTGTAGCAATTTAAATTATGTTAATAAGCAGCATTGGAAATTTCAAATTTGAATATCTTAAAAACTATCAAAGATAGAGATGTGATTTGAACTTTTACTAGGGGGTTGTTGACCATTGCGCATGTAATTAATCTCAAGCAAAAGTTGTTGCAATTTAAATTATGCTTATTTGCAATAGTTGAAATTTTCAAACTTGAATATCTTCAACACTATTATAGATAGAGATGCCATTCGAACTTCTACTAGGGGGTTGTTGGCCATTGCGCGCCTAACGAATTAAAACTAAAAGTTGTAACAATTTAAATTATGCTAAATAGCACCATTAGAAAAAAAATCTTGAATAACTTCAAAGCTATAATAGATAGAGATGTCATTCCAACTTCTACTCCTGTGTTACGGAATAGTTGTACATTGCCATACCAATATGGTTTGAACACACACACTGATTTGCATGCAGCAGATCATCTTTCCTAGTTTGATCCATGCATTTCCTTCGATTGCCACATGCATATAAAACAGGGCACATTTGATAGTTGTCTTCCGAGATGTAGGTAAAATATGTGTCTTAACATTTTGGTGTGTTATACTTAAAACCTAGGCTGAATGAAAACAAACACGCAGATAAAATTAAGAAAATACTTACCATGGCAAGAAGATATCCTTGGGGTATCAGACATTTGATATGGCGTAGGGTATAATATAGGTCCAATTAAATCCACTATATGGACCCTGTTACAACTGAAATCACTGACATATCTTTGGGAAACAATGTTAAAAGGTCCCTGGGGTTTCAGCAGAGGGCACGTACTGCAGAATATGTGGGCTAGTGGACCTATTATGTTCTTTATTGTCACCACCATCCATACTCAATCAAAGCTACATGTGACTTAAAACTCTAAGATTTGTATAAATAAGAAATTTTTGCATCAACACCAGGGTAACGATCAATATTTTCTGAAAGAGAAAAAATTTAAAACAATGTCCATTGTATAAATATGAATATTGTAATTCAATGGGAAATGCATATATAGATCCAACATACCTTATAATATACATACACACACACACACACACACACACACACACACATATATATATATATATATATATATATATATATATATATATATATATATATATATATATATATATATATATATATATATATATATATATATATATATTAGGGGTTGTTGCTGTCAGGAGTAAAACCCCAAATAGAATTGCTGTCTTCATGTGTTTGGTGTTCAGGGAACATTTGGGAACAATTTGAGACCATTTGGAGCTTTGCCGTACTTCACATGAATAAATGCCATTTTCACCCTCGGGGTGGGGGTGGGGATGGGCTTGCTGTAAGGAGCAAAGCCCCTCATAAAATTGTTGTCTTCTTGTGTTTGGTATTCAGGGGACATTTGGCAACAATTTGACACCATTTTGACCCTTGCCGTTCTTCACATGAATGAATGCCATTTTCAACCCCGGGGTGGGAAAGGGTTGCTATCGGGGGCAGAGCCCCACATGGAATTGCTGTCATTATGCATCTGTTGTTCAGAGGACCCGTGGGGACAATTTGATACCATTTCCAGTCTTGCCGCTATTCGCATGAATGAATGTCTCTTTGTCAGGTGGGTGGGGCTTTGCTGTCGAGGTCAATGCCCCCCGGTTTTTACATAAATAAATACCATTATTAACCCCCATAATTTGTGGTATTCAAGGGTTAAAGCCCCAACTGCACCCCGTCAGCAATTACAATATTTAATATTTGGGGGGTCAAACTACATGTTCATGATGTCAAACATTTTACAATCTTTTGCATGAATAAATGGTCTGGGCTCCTGGTCTAAAGTGCTTGGTCAGACTTTTTCCAGAAAACTCGCATCAACAAGAAAGATCTTGCTCATTGTCACTTCCCCTCGCGTCACTAAAAGTTAGCATCTGTCCTTGCCGACATGTTGCTTGGCTTTGTGATACCCAGATGACACAATGGCTCCTTTCACAAAAAGACGAGAACTGTGGTCACTTTGGGCTGAGAGGGCTCAAACGTTTTAAAGCTAAAGAAAACTCTATTATCACCAAAAAGTTGTTAGCAATAAATCACATGAAATAATAATATACAATTATGGACTTTTGCTGAGATCACTGGTTAGTTTCATGGACCTGAAAGAAGAATACTGACTGAGGCCGAAGGCCGAAGTCAGTATTCTTCTTTCAGGTCCATAAAACTAACCAGTGAATGAAGCAAAAGTCCATAATTGTTTTATTTGATGAGTTACATCGAAAGGAAGCAAATATCTAATACTGCTTTATTTTAGAAATTACATTATAAAGTAAAAAAAGACAACGTCCAGTTTTAATATTTTTGCACGTGGCAAAGCTGAAAATAGTTTAATGACTTGAGATGGAGTGCCCAAGTCAGCGGAATCGTACTAGTGATTTGTGGTCGTGGCCAAGTCATTGGAATCGTAATGTCTAGTTCCAAGTTTATCGCCAGATGGCATGACTTGGCCACGCCCACAAATCACTATTACGATTCCGCTGACTTGGGCACTCCATCTCAAGTCATTAAACTATTTTTAGCTTTGCCACGTGCACCGTCGTAACCAATAAGATTACGGTAATCTTGAAAGAGTCACCAACTCATAAAATAACAATCAATATGGACCCGTTACAGCAATTTCGCACTTTGTTGGCCTTCTAAGGCTTGAAAACGTCTTATATCTAAGCATGAAATATCGCATCTGGCGGGGAAAATTAACAATGCAAATGTACAAGCTAGAGTGGTGATGTTTCTTCTGGGGGTTAGAGTCCTGTTGATAACGGGGATGGTTAGGGTAACCAGGGCAGAACGCACCCTTGAGCGTTTTTCTTTCCAGGAAAGTATCCCCGTGGGTATCAGTTCGTAGATCTGCAATGAACATACTATATTGTTTAAACTTCCCCCTTAAGATAAAAAAAAACTTGGTAAAGAAAACGAAACGTTATTGCATGCCTGGTCTAAATTCATAAATGATGTTCTCAGTCAACAGCTTGGTTCGACGCTGTGCGCGCAAAGTGCACCAAGGCAAGCTGTTGACTCAGTCACAAACTCGGCAGTGAAAAGCTTCGTATAAATTCACTTAAATTGGTCAAGGGAAGCATGTGGAACGTTAACTTCTCTCTCTCTATCTCTCTCTCTCTCTCTCTCTCTCTCTCTCTCTCTCTCTCTCTCTCTCTCTCTCTCTCTCTCTCTCTCTCTCTCTCTCTCTCATAGTATAAACAATTTATTTGAGTACAAAAAACAGACCTTCACAAATTTGCCATATCAGATAACTGGCAACTGGATTAATCACATGAAATATTCAAATATTCAACGTCGATGGCCACCTGTATTAAGAGTCACAACTTTGACATATATAGATATTTGCTGGTTCTCCCGTGATAAACTCTTTGTAAAAATGATTTGAAATAGGAACTTTGATAATGTAAGAATATTTGATTGAAAATTGAAATGTATGAACCCTTAAGTTTGCAGTATAAGAAAGCATACATATAGAATATTAACATTCCTGACCCCTTAAGTCGTCAAATTAGTCAGAACTAGGATAGTCGGAATAGAGTTTAATTTATTCCTCAGTACATACCTTATGTTATCATTCAAACAGGAACACATTTTTGTGTCTTTAATAGTTCGACATTATTGGAACAGGTAGAATTTACAAGTCTTTACAAAATTATAGTCCACCGGTTTTTATATTCTATCCCAGTCATATGTGCGCGCAAGGTAAATGCGTCTTTTTTTTTCCGGGCATACATTTGTAACAAATCCCAGCAACCATGCCCTCTCGTGGATTGCTAACGTTGCTTGTTACGTCAGCAGCCGGCACATTGTGTTTCATCGATCTTGCTTTCATAAACAAAGTATAACGTGAATTCTGCTGTTAGAACAGCACGCGCCGCACGCACCGCGTGATAACCCAAGTTGCAAAGCTTATTTCCTTGAAAAAAAATAAAAGGGGGGATCGGTCTGTCACTTGAGGCGTTTTTTAATATTTAAGTTGATCAGGTTTGCTTGTTTGTCTCTTGCAACATTACTATGTTGTCGGAAACTGGGATAGAATGGGGTTTAAAAGTTCTGCATCTAAACTTGGGAACGCGCCTTTGATATCAACAGGACTGTACAACATGGGACAGGACGACAAGCAAAACACTAAAATGTCTAAACATCCAAAGAACATGTACATTATATAGAGGTGTAACTAACAACAGCTCGTCCCAGATCCCATGCATCCACAGAAAACAATAGGCCTATGACCTAGGCCCATTTTAACTCGTTCACCGCAAAATGCGACTTTAGTTGTCATTAGGTGAATTGTACTCACGAAGTAAGTTCGTATTGAAATTCTCAGTGGAACCTCCCCTTTCAGACTATAGGTACCAATTTTTGGTACATTAGGTATTGTTAGCGTAATTTTTTTCCTCAACATATTGAATTTTAAGTCCTTAATGACTTTAAAAATTTGGCCAATGGCACCAACATTGTGATTCATTTGAAATCGCCTAACGCATATATTGTGGACTTTGTAGTTCCATCTCAGTTTTTTTTTATCCCAAATTCGATGATGAATGTATAGTGTTTTTGACACCGATAACTTTCGTTCCATAAATTGTTTCTGCTTTTAACTTTTAGGACCCTTTACAAATACACAACTGCATGAATTAGGGGTGCCTGACTAGAAGATAAATATGTATGTAAAGGTCACAGATGTTTGCGTTTTGGCTTATTCCTCTCAACATGACTAGAGTGCCGAATGTAAACACCCCTTCAATGTACTGAAAAGGAGTTTTCATATACGTTTTGGCAAAAAAATAATTCTTGATATGACGATTTTGTATATATATATATATATATATATATATATATATATATATATATATATGTCTTTCTGACAACGTTACTGAACATTATCTTTGTCAGTAATTACCCTGCTTCATGGGCTCACGCCAAACTTATCATGTTATTTAAAAAAGGTGACAAGCGTCTGTGTGATAATTATCGGGGAATAAGCATCATAAATAGTGTAGCAAAAATTTAAGATTATATATTGTGTAACAGGTTGATGAAATGGTTTTCCCCGGACCGCGAGCAAGCTGGAGCGGTACCCAAGAGAGGATGCCTGGAACACATTGTATCGTTAAGGTTGACTATGGATAATTGTGCCAAAAAAAGTTAAAATTATTTATCGTTTTGGTGGATTTTTCTAAGGCCTACGATTGGGTGCCAAGGCAAGCCCTGATGAGAATCCTAAAGCGTTTAGGCTGTGGGATGGTTATGTTGCTAGCACTGGCATTGTTGTACAAGGTCTCCAAAATCGTGTTAGTTCTGGCCATTATTTCAACTGCAATAGGTCTCCGCCAGGGATCACCTACTTCGTGTTTTCTTTTCACATTGTTTGTAAATGATTTAATTCGTAGGTTTAAGACAAAGTGCACTTTTGATCGTTTTCTTAAATGGTTGCATGTTCTCTTGCTTATGGATGACACTGTAATTCTTGCCACTTCAAGAGTAAGATTCCTGGAAAAGCTTATTATACTAAAAGAGTATTGTATGTCAGCAGGGATGGTGATTAATGAAAGTAAGACCAAATTTATGGCCATTAATGGCTCCGACGGGGACATGATGCCAATTTTTGTTGGTACGGATGGTGATTTACGTGTATGTCACTGTGACAAATATACATACCTGGGCAGCATTTTTACATTCAGTGGTAGTATTGTGTCAGCAGTGAACGAGCATGCCAAGGCCGCAAGGAAACATTCATTGAAACTGGTGTCATTCTATAATAAGAATCCGGACATGCCATTTGTCGTTAAAAAGCAAGTTTTGGATGCAGCTTTTATAGCAGCCATATTGTACGGATGCGAAAGTTGGTTGAACACAAGTTTGAGAAAGGTAGAGAGCTTATATATGGGTGCATTAAAAGCCTTGTTGGGGGTCAGAATATCTACAGCGAACGATTTATGTTTAGTAGAGCTGGGCTTCCCACCCCTCAAAGACTTGGTTAAACATAGACAGAAGGAATTTTTCGAGGAGATGACAAGTGAAAGAAGTGACATGAACGATGACCTCTCATGTTTGCCTTAAAGTTGATTTCCTCTATGAGCACACGCTCTTATATTAACGGATTGCTGGGTTTGAATGACATTGTCGAAGATGGGAAGTTATTATTAAAATGTCGTATAAGGTCGTCAGTGAGATCAAATTTGTTGTGTATCAAGAAATGGACCCAAGTCTTGATGTACATTCGTCTAGCAAAGGAGATGGGTGTACATATACCCGAGTATTTACGTATTGCGTTTACCCGCATGCGCCTTTCCGCACACAGGCTCCGCATTGAAACGGGGCGATGGTCCCGCGTGCCCAGGGACCAGAAGCTGTGCAGGTGCGGAGATGTGCAGGACGAAGCAGATGTTATCGGACACTGCCCGTTGGTACAGAACATCAGGGAAAGGTCCGACAAGCCGAATTTAAGATTCCCTGAATGAATTATCCATGCTAGGGTGCTTGACGACTTCAAGCTGGTTTACGAAATATTGAAGTATTTTTGATTGATTTAAGTGATATGCCAGTGATTTGATGCTACAATTGTGATATAATATTGTTATCTAAATAATACATGCTGTTATGGATCTAGTATTGTTATCATACATTCATGTGTTAATAGGATATTATGCCTTTGTACTTTGCTTTGGACCGTGGTCAATAAACACTACTACTACTACTACTACTACTACTACTACTACTACTACTACTACTACCTGGTCAAACGCATCTTCTGGAAAAACAATGATGGTAAAAAGATTAAACATATGAGTCTGTTAGTTCAATGTTCAGTTGATTCCAACTCAGCTTTGTTCTGCTCAACCCGTCGCATTTAAAGCTGCGTGTGGCACTGGCACTTGTAACTTCCAGTCAGTCCAGCATTCGTCCTAATATACGTTTACGAGAGTACGGAGTGGGGAGGGTATGGAGGGTGAACCCAGAACATCTGTATTTGCAATAAAGTATTTTGCATTCATCCGTGCAGTCAATCATTATTACTAATAAGATGGCAGGGGGAAAGGGGTGGGGGGATAGAACCACTACGTCGTCAGACGGGTGCCTGCACGGAAAGGTTTGAAACGAAGCTCACATCTGGACCACCACCCCACTTCACGTTGCAAACTAACAAGCTGCAAACCACCAGTTTATTCCAAACTATTTTTTACATGTGTATGGCACTGATAATCCATTTAAATCCAAACATATCCATGGCAACACGCCTGTAATCGTCGCATGACAACTGTTCTCAATTGTTAATCAGACAGTATTCTTTGATCCTCTTGCGTTTTTATGCTGTGTTCATTTCCACACATCGTGGATCCTAAACAAAAATTGATTTCGCCGGTACTTTTCGTATCAATCAAAGTTAGGCCTACAAGGAACTTCAGCCAATCAGAGAGCAGCTTGGATACCAGGGTGTAGTATGGCTCCAAAAAAAAAGAGAAAAAAGAAAGAAAACTTTGATGGATACAAGAAACACCGGCGGAATCAATTTTGGTAAGGTTCAACGATTAGTACCCCCAACGTATAGCGGTTTTAGGTTCTCCCTCTCTAGCTCCCCCCCCCCCACCCACCCACACACACGCACACACACATCCCCGTAGGCCTATATAAGTACGAATGTTTGACAGACTAACGTTACGCGCGCCCGTGGCATGTAGAGATGAAGGTCAGATCAGTTCAGTTTGAGCCTTATTTTAGGTCAATATTTCCAAGTGAGCTGAGTGTTTTTTGATAAAGAGTCACAATTTTACAGTGTAAAGTTTATGACTCAACGGAAACAACTGCATCGTATTACTTTGGCATCTCTTGATAATTAAATTGTCGCTTTGTACGTAACTTTGCTATAGAAGTTCATGGAGACAACGTAACTTAGCAATCGTGACTGTATTCCAGGTCTCATTATGTTTATGCTATCATTTTTTTAATTATCATCCTTTTTTTTGTCCTTTGCTTATGTAGAGAAGTATAGTCCAAATGTGCCCCATAGTATCGACAAAAGCTAATTAATTGGTTGGTAATATAAGCACACACATCACTAGCATCAGTTGTGTTAATGGTATGATTCCCAGATATTACTTTACTGCTTGGTTTTCTATTTTAATAAGGTATAGCAACTTGATGCTCATCAGCTACGTTGTTTGCGTACAGGTGTCAAAATGAAGAATGATGGCGGATAGTTTGATCTCATTCAGCACTGCCCAAAGCATCATAAAAGGTTTTACTTGTAAAAATAGTAATTCGATCCATATTTTCCACTAAAATAAATTTATTTATATTTACTAAATCTTAAGGATACCATGTCGAACCCAAGCTTCGAAAAGCACGTGTTTTGTGTGTGTGTGTGGGGGGGGAGGGGATCCTCATCCGTTATTAATTATATATTTCCCCGGGGCAGGGGGGACATAGAGTGTTTTTTCCCGTCGTCCGCCATCTCCGCCGCCGCGTATTTTATTTTCCATATGTTTCTGTCTTCTCCTGACCTATTGCCTCCTAATTTGGTACAGAAAATCCATAGGTCTGGAAAATTCTCCCCATATTAAAATATATAACCTGGATGGTCTTACCTGGATTATTTCGTTAGGAATGCAGTGCTGACTACTTTCAGAAAAAGATCGGACCAATTAGAACAACATAAATTAATATCGTCGGATGGAGAACAAGAGTCCCAATCGACCTTCCTTAGATAGTTTCTGAAATGATTAAAATCAACCTTGTCGTATTCCTAAATATGGCACTCATGAGCTGGTTCTTTCTTACATCGAAACAGTAGGTTTGCACCGACGACACAATCATGGCAGTTAGAAATAGAGGAAGGACACGTATATTATAAAAAAAAATGGGTACGTTGGGAATAATTTGGTCCAAACATGTTGCAGAATGATCTGTCATACGAGTGGGTTCGTCAACATGTAAGGTAACGAGATTAGTGTGAGCAAAATTCTGACGTTTCCTTCCGGGCTGCGTTTGAAAGTCAGAATTTAGATCACCAGTCATAATGATGTGTTGAATACCCGTACCTTTTGCAAGATCAAGACTGTCTTGAAGTTTGTCCCAAAAAGAAACCGGCCTATTGGATGGTCTATACAGAACACCAAAGAGGATTTTTTTGTTATGAAGTGTTGTTTCGCACTACAAAAGCTCAATATCAGTTACTTCTAAATCACGATATATCGAAACATGTAAACAATTTTTAACAAACAGTGCTACGTCCCCACCAGTACCATTTGTGCAATCACGACGAATAATATCGTAATAACCAGAGATACGAAGCTTATCATCAGGAAAATTCTGAGAAAAGAATGTTTCAGATAAGGAAATAATGTCAAAATCAGGTGAGATGTCCGAAATTAATGATCTCATTTTGTCGTTGGAAAGACTGTGAATGTTTGAGTGACAGAATGACAGGTCACAAATGTTTACGTTAGTACCAGGATTCAAATGGATGTCACTCACTATGAGTAACAATAAAAGGCACACAGCCAGGACATATTCTATTTCATGATGTTTCCTTCGTGAAATTCTTGAAAATACATAAACAGAAAATAGCAGCCTTTGAGGACAGGTAAGACTCCAAAAATAAATCCCACTTTAATCAATCCTAGCTCAAAATGTATTTGCGTTGATAACATATCATATATGTGTGTAATCGTCATACTCCAAAAAAAAAAATTATGTGTTCTGTATTTGGGTGTCTGAGATGTAAATTGTTGAATGAACAGTTGAAAATTGACCGCAAAGCATCTACCCCATAAATGTCGATATAAGTCACTAATTATTTGTGATAAAATCATAATTACACCTACATCTTAATCCTGACATTGGCAACAAAAAAAAAAAAAAAAAAAACGATCCTGCCATTTTTTATGTTTGGTGTAGTTTTTCTGTTATCCATCCTCAAAGTTTGACGGTTCAATTTTCCCTTTGATTTTCAGGATGTTCAGTTCCTTCATTTCAGAGAAAAAGATCGAAAAAAAATAGAAAATCGCTGAATGCTTTTGCTTTTTGCAGTCCAGACATTGCAGAATCAAAAGCCGTTTACTGGATTAAATTTCGCCGAGCCGTTTTATTGGATTAATCAGTCTTAGGTGGGGTTCTCGTTCTATTATCCTTTCTGAGAAAACAATCTTCAAGGGCCTTTGTGTTTCAAGCATCATCCCTTAACATTTGGTGAGATTTTCAATCAATTCTTGGGCAATCATATGAATGGAAGAGCCTTTGAAGAACGGAAAACATTATTTAGCGATCTGTCAAACGGCGACGACAACAAACTGGTTTCAAAGCGGGAAGTCATGGAGGCGGCCATTCGGGCCCCGTGACTTCAAGCCTAGCAACGAAAGTTATGCTGCCTTGCTTCGCTGCGGCGGCCTACGGCTGCTCGTGGTCAGTGGACGGATGGCGGGCTTAGTCTTCCGCCCCCTACCTGTTCATCCAATTTTTAGGGATAGTATTCTCTTGTCTTACTCCTATCTTTTTACTTTATGTATATGTAGTTAGCTTGTTATACTTATCTGTACACTTTTACTAGTTAGGATGTCAGTATTTTGTAGCTATTTTTCTCAATGAGTTTCATTTCTCTTTCCAACCTGAGTTTTGTAACGCTATTTTGTGTTTTCTCTTCGTATTATGTACGTGGGAATTGTTGATTAACGCGCCAGTTTTTTTTCCACGCCTGTCTTTGGTATGCAGGACCACTGGGGTAGTCCACCGAGGCAGGGCCTTTGGAGGGACATGGTCTGACGATTCCCGCTCCTCTTGAACATTTAAAATGTCCCTTCATTAGAACAAAAAAATAAGCAAGATAACTATAAAATAAACCACTAAGGCTATGATATGTTAGCATGTTGCATCTTTTCCCTGCCCACAAACATACTTTTGGCATGCCGCCTGATTTAGCGCTGCCGCCGTGATACCACTCTCTGTTTGCCATGGGCCGTTGGTACCTGCAGCCACGTGACAATCACGTATGATTGACGGGTGGCATTGTTCAGTTTGGCGGCTGAAAACCGAAACAATGACGCATGGACGTTCGGAGGTCCACATACCTGTGTGTTTTTTGGCGCTTTTCTAATATTTCTACTTCAGTAAAAAGCTTGAAATTTTGACAACTTATAGAAAGGCCATTTATCTTTTGAAAAATATTAAAATCTCAAAATCGCCTATGCAAAGGTTTCTGGTGACTTATCTTTCCTGAATCTGTAGTGCAATTAGAGTTCAGCACAACTGCATTTGCTAGACAGTAAATAGATTTAATTTAGTAAGCAATAATATTTGACAAATTACTGATTCTACAGAGTAAAACAAATTCATTGTATTTGGAAAATATGCATAAGAGGAGTTGATGTTCACACAGGATGCAGTAGAAACCCTTGTATATCACATATATTACACGAAAGAATGTGACAATTGCAATATCAAGTTTGTACAACAACGTGTCACTGAATCATATGAAATGTATTAATACCATGTTGACAATAAATATGGATCCGTCATACAGCAGCAGTGCTGACTTATCCACGTAAACGTTCAGTATGATGCTGCCATTGCAATGGTAAATCAAGTTCATACAATGGGCAAAGAATATAATAAATGGTAAATAAGCAAATTATACTGCTCCCCAATTTATACAATGGTACTTTACATAACATGTGGAAGAGTACTGGGCTAAAAGGAAACACTACTAGACAGCACTCTGAGTATATCCGCGAGGAAAATCGCGGAAAAAATAACAGTTTTTATGGGAGCTCTAATGATTTCTACGAAAATACACATACGCTGAACATTTGCATATTGTGTACAATATTGATACGTCTTTACTTAGCTGTGTTGGTAAAGTGTTGGAAAAGATTGTGTTTAAAAATGGGTTTGAAAATTTTTTGGGACAAACTTGTTATCTCTACTCACCAATCTGGATTTACTCCAGGAGACTGTACCGTTAATCAGTTATTGCTCCGGTATCATGAACTCTGTCTGGCAATCGACCAACAAAGAGAAGTCCGCATTATTTTCTTAGGCATAAGCAAAGCATTTCATAAAGTATGGCATGCAGGTCTGCTGCAAAAATTTAAGAAAAAATATATTTCAGGGAACTTACTGGGGTGGTTTACAGGTTACCTTGAAAATCGTCAACAACGTGTTGTTATCCAAGGTCAAGCTTCTAGTTGGGGTTCAATGGGCGCAGGTGTACCGCAAGGGTCGGTTCTTAGTCCTCTCATGTTTTTTTATCAATATTAATGATGTTGTTGATCATGTACGTTCAAATATTAGGATGTTTGCTGATGACTCTAGCTTGAATCTACAAATTGATGATCCTGAAGTGCCGGATGCATCTAATAATGCTGATCTCTCTAACATCAGTCAACGGCCGACGATTGGCTAGTTACTTTTAATGCTTTCCTGAGTTGTACAACTTTGGCGATGGATTGATATCGGTTCAGCACACACGCTTACGTCTGGGTGCTAGCCAAATGAATTCTCATTTACATAAATTTGGTGTCCTAGACACACGTCGGTGCCGCTGCGGCTCATCTGTTGAAGACATGTGACATTATTTTTATATGCCCTCTGTAGACTGTATTATAAATGGCACACATTTCAAACAGGGTATACCTTGGCCTGATAAAAATATGAAGTTCATTAAAATGATCACGTTTAAAGTGATAAATAAGCAGACATTTCAGGCCACTCAGCCGCAAAGAATATATAAATACAGAAAATGTCTCTCAGAGATAAGTCGTCTGGTGTATAGTGAAAAGTGTTTGTTACGGAGTAAAAAGATGCGTTTAATACTTTACAGAATATTAATGACCATTGTAAGTTACCGTTCGTTAAGTTGTCCATTGTTAGTATATGTGAAGCTTTATTATTTAAGCAAAACCCCACGTGTGCTTCGTTTTAATTGTGTGGCTACGGGGTTTGTGGTCCATTATGTGGGTTTCTTTTTTTTAACCCCGATGTGCTTGCTGTATTCATAAGAACAATTTTCTGGTGAAGCTAAAAGTCTCTATACCAAGTATTGAGTGGGTAAAACGCACTGTCCTCGATGTGGGCATTCTAAAACTGGTACAGTATAACGGACATTGTATTTTGCTATGTATTAAAAATAATCTTCACGTACACTTAACATGTCAATTATGGACAGCTATCAAATTGCAGAACAGATACATATTTGACACTTTAAAAGACAATGTGAATTTGACAAGCTTACAAAGCAAGGTTTCTCCGATTTATTTCAAAGTACAGGTTGGATGAAGGCATTGGTGTTTATTATATGTTTGAGAGTTAATTATCATTTTGTTGAGTAAGATTCAGAAGTAGTAACTCACTGTAAATAACACGACTTAAATACGTGTACAAGTAAATTGTGACGAGCCTGCATCAATGACGTGATGCATTGACATGCAGGCGAAATCAATGTGTACGAGCGATGATTGATTATACGTCATGCCCAACGTGGAATAACCGCTGTGACCGTTAACAAACAAGGCCCACCAGGTCGGTGTTGGGAATAGGAATAGGGCTTTTTTTTTTGTTATGAATGCCCAATTAAACAAAACATAGAATAAACAAAGGCTGGAGAGTGAGTTACTATTTCTCTTTCTCGGTATCGTTGTTCGCGTGGGGCATCTCTCTTGACTTGTGGTCACTCCTGATTTTCCCCACCAATAACGCGCCGTCGTGAGAAAAATAAAGTATCCTACTCTCAACCATGTAAAATTATGTCTGTAATGTATAGTTCTGATTAATGAACATTACTAATGTGCCGTTTGCATAATTAAAATGATACTGTTTTACTCATGATTACTGCACCAGACAGGAGTGAAAAGATTTTTGAAATAAATCATCCAACAATAACGTTAACATTTTCTATTCTTCAATATCACCGAAAAAGCCTTTTCCTTGCGACAAAAATCAACTTTAAAAAGAGGTGTTTTTCTGTCAAATTTTTCGTTAAATGTTTGATGTATTACTAGGGGTATCATCGCTTGTATCGTAAATAGGCTTCACGCGTGCTCATTACCCACTTAAACTATTTGCACGCACGCTTTAATATTTTCTTTGCACCTGTGTTTAACGACTTTTTCTTTTTAGAATCTAGCAGTCTGCAGGAAAATACAATCGGTTCCGTCACAAATTCCGTTGTTTAAGAAAGCAATGTAGTTATAATCAACACATGCGGAACTGCTTAAAATTTACTCACATAAGACTGACTATTCCTATATATGGTGCTTCTTTCTTCCGCAACTTTGAGGCTCGTTTCAGATCAACCACTGGATCAATTGCATGAGATTGCCACAGACGTGTTGGGAGGGATTGTGCCTCGGCTACCTTAAAGCTTCGGTTTCACACTAATAATATTAGTTATACGGCTCCAAACAGTACAATTATTTCGTAGCAGTTTTGTTTTGTCGATATCTAAGGAAGTAGCACTGAACTGTTAAATATCCAACTTTCACACTGGTTTTCTCTCTTTTCCGGTAAGGAGGGGGAGGGGGGGGGGGGCTCAACCATTATCAGAAACTACAAATCAACCAGTGACATATGATTGCTGTGCAATGTAGAGTAGGTAAAAAAGCTAGGATATTAGGTGTAGTTGACTTCCCTCGAGCGAAAATCAGTTCCAAATAGAGTGTCTGCACAACCTTGACCCTCACCATTGCAGACAAATTCTGTAGAAATGAATTCTCTGTCACAAAATAAAAATCAAATACATACATTTCTGGTAATATATATTCTACTGATAACATGAAGAATTGTGTTGCTTGAAACATTGACTGAGCTCCAACCCGGGAAATGAAAGAACATCCAGGGTTGTGTATAATCTTAAATGTATCCCTAAGTGTTTGTTATGCTCATTTATCTGATGGGGGTGTTTCCTTTACTGTCACTATAAGAGAGACATTTTTTTATAAATCAGTGTTTACAAATCCTTTTTATATGAGATACCTGTTTCACAAAAGGAACCATAAATTGCCGGACAGTGCTTCAAGGTAGCTGCTTTCAGCGTAAATGCACAAAATATTAATTCGGTTGTAACTCGAAGTGTATATAAAGATGGAATACTTCCATTACGGATGTAAACTTTGCAGAATTGCTTAACATCGTTTTGAAATTTGGAGCACTGCAGAAAATTATAGTAACATTCTGATTTGGAAGAATTAGATACGAAAATAATATAAGTGAGTATGTATGTATGTATGTATGTATGTATGTATGTATGTATGCATATATGTATGTATATTGTATGTACATGTATGTATGTATGTATGTATGTTTGTATATATGTATGTTTGTACATATGTATGTATGTATGTTTATTTGTTGGTACTTACGTAAAAGTTGTTAGGTTAATTAAACACACCTCCCCCATCACGTCACTGCGCTTTTCTATTTATCTAAGGTGTTAAAATGATTGTAAGTGGAAGTTAGTACTAGTATGTCCTACTGTAGCGAAAGCGTCTGAGCTAAATATGCAGCGCGAGTGCAGCTTTTGATGCCTCTTCCTTTGGCTCCTTGAAAGAGCTCTCGAAAACATATGCTGATACCGTTCCCTGTGCCATCATTTGATGCAGGAAAGGGCTTGGGAACCAGCCTTGCCAGACACTGAATGAGATAGAATACGAGCGTATAAGCAGGTTGCAATATTCTCTGTGTAACACCCAGGTCTGTTAAATTGTCAGCACTTGGGCATGTGATCTGTACATGTACCACCGGTCCTCTGATCCTTGTTTAGAGGGGGGGGGGGCAAGGTTGGGGGGCAAGGGGGGGGGGGGGTCTTGATCACAGTTCACAGGAAAAAAAAAATGTTTTCACAGTTCACAGGAAAAATTATTCAGCATATATGCATCTTCACGATTCACGAGCAATGTTTAATCACGAATCCCGAAAATTAATTGTATTGTTTCACAGATCACGGAAAATCAAAAGTTAGGATCACGAGTCACGAAAATAACCTTGCTCCCCCCCCCCCCTCTGTTTAATGTGGATACACCAACAGGATGAATAATGCTGGTCCGTGTAACAGACCAAACTTGTAACATAACAATGCCAGTGAATTAAAATCAATTACACGTATGTCAGAGAAGAGACCCGTTGCAATTGGGATCTAATGACTGACCTGGTATTCCCTCCCCGAAAATTTATTCTCAATAGTTATATATATCGAATCTCAGTGGTTTGACATAACACTGCTGCAAATTATACTGGTTTTGAATAGTTGCGGGTTAGCCTCGAACTTACTATTTGTAAACTAGTTAAGTAAACATAAATAAAGTCAAAATAAAAGTAATGTTTCTTTCGTTCCACATTCTAACTGCTTGGTGCGCAACTACACTTTATTTTGAGCTGGCCACCTCAGCATGGGGTGTGTCAAAAAGTAGATCAGTAAATTGGGATTTGATGCAACTTCGAAGGTTTGTTACCAGTAATATAACTTCCAATTTAATAACGCTCTTGTTTTTCCCCGCGTTTTGCTGCGCAGCATGGGGTTGTATTGAAAAGGAAATCCCCACTGAATGAATAGCTACATGGTAACTACGAGCAGCTGATAATGTTGCATTATGGAATGCCGCTTTACTTTAGTGTACAGCTGTTCAAAATGAATCTGTTCCCAGAACTGGCGAACTTCTTGCCGTTGAAATCTTTTCTGGGTTCTCTGAGTGTTGTTTGCAAAAACGAACCTCTTCTGTCTAAACTACATAGTCATGACGCAAGATCGGTGGCAAGGTCATGTGCAAAAGCGTAGTGAATCTTATTATTTTGACCAAGAGGATTTCAATACCGAGTACAGAAACTGTGGTACAATCGACCATTCTGGAGGCCGTACCTCAACATCGCTGTGACATTAACGCAGCAGTATTACAAATATATTTAAATAACACTCGTATTATGTTATGTTAGTCTGTCGCCAGCATTTTTTCTCTACGTTTTGTGTTGTCTACCCTACTAACTTTGCTGTTTCATTTTCCATTGTCGGGCCTTGATGTATATAGCCGTTGTGCTGAGACATGTACATTGGTCTGTCTCCTTATGTGTCTAGTTGTAAACAAAGCATTCTCCATAAGTCCAGGATTGATTTATATTAGCATATCCATTGATAAGGTATTGCCGGAAATAATCACAGTCATTTAAAGGTCAGCCGATTGAATGGTTGCCACAAGTTAAAGAGTTGGTGTTTAGGGTGGTTAGAAATCATACCTGAAAACTATAATGTTAAAATTCATTTTTGAATAGTGTTTTACAGCTCCAAACTGCACTACATTTGCAACATAAAAGCGCGGAAATTTTCTCCGGTCATGGCCGGATGTGGGAACGTGTTAGTGACGTCATTAGCACAACCCGCAGGCTATGGTGTATGTGTTATCAGCCAGAATATTTTCAGTTTGCCAAGAGTCATGGTAGGTACTGCAGAGCATATTGATTCCGGACAGACTGACTTGAGTTTTCCATGTACGTGGTCTATTGAGGATGATGAAAAATTAATCAGAAAAGCTGCAGCAGATGAAACGATCATTTAGCCTTACAGGTTACAGACCACAGTTGTGATTGGCTGGTTGCGCATCCCATAGTCCCGGATATAGTCCGTAATTGTGAAAATACCGTGTTTTCAGCATGCTGTAGCTTCTGTTTAAATAAAGTTAACTAAGTCAGGTTTGCTGCATCGCAGTGTTGCTTCATTGATGGTCATATAGGTGCACTGTCTTCCAGGCCAGGTGGGAACTTTATGGTGGGGAAGGACAATGATGTGACCCTGGCAAGAGCACAGTTCATACACCTGTATAAAGCTGGCATCCAGGTGTTGTTTCGTATTTCAATTATCACAAATTAACGAGCTGGGAATTGTATGACAAAAATCCGTCCATATTTTTCTGACATTTTATCTGTTAAATGCCGTTCACGGAATTTCAAAATACCAAAATGCTGATTTTTTAGACTAAAAAATGCTAATATGAAAAATAGAGGATTTATAACTGTAGTCTGTGGCCTATTAGGGCTAACTCTGTATGTATTGGGACTCACATGGTCATGTTGTTATTCTATTATCGTCCATCAAGCAAGTTAAAAATGGGAAGTCAGTACTTTTTGACAGCTGCCAGGACAATTTTGAGTGATCCTAACATCTTTTACATGGATGGAGCATGCAAGATATGATCCTGGGACTGTAGATCACAAGGCAAATGGTTCGGGCTATGGTATTGTGTACCTCAGGCCAGCTTATGAAAGGAGAAAAGAAGTTTTACACCCACAGATCGGCTGTGAATATCAAGTTTAACAGTCTCAATTTTCTAAAAATTCATGAAGTATCACATTTATGTCACAAATCATTGTGCATAGACATATGGTACCTATCAGTGGAACCACACTGCATAAATAATAACAGGATTCGCTGCAAGACATTTAACAAGTGCACAGGCTATGCCTCCTTTGCTGACTGCTTGGTAGATAGATAGCTTCCATAGCCCTTTTTATTTAGCGATACCTCACAGGTACCACACAGGTAATCATATGTGTGTATGAGAAATTAGCAATGCTAATATGATATGAATAAATTATGCTAATCCCATTGATATGAAACTTAGTGACCCTCTGTTTCAAACTTTTAATTTTGTGCCATTGTCATTGTAGGCCTACAGCCTCCATTCATATGCAGAGCTGTTTATACAAAATCATGTCAAAGTGATTTTCGGCATACCAGAAAAAATGTGCATTGTCTGTCAGTTGAGCTGTACAAATCTTAGCTAAAATGTAAATTTCTTTGTTTTTGGTTTTGTTTTGTTTTCTCCCCCCCCCCCCCACCCCCACCCCACCCCCTTTTATTATTATTATTATATTTTTTTTTTTGGTAGACAAAAGCTTTGCTTGTCATATATGTGTGTCATTTGACTGGGGTAAATCATTTAAAATCAGGCATGCTGACTTTGTTGAGCTGTTGAGTTCATCAGCATATTATTTTCACATAAATGAATCAATTTATATCCATGAATATGGATGACAGCAATTATGAACTGCAAATTTTATAACTTTTACCAAGCTAGTGTACATAGGTGGCAAAACATTTGAACTTCGACATACAACCCCATATAGTTATAAGAGTTTCAGAAAGTGAAACAAGGGGAAAAAAGTTAGCTTTCATTAAACACTTGCCTGAAAACACTTGCGCCTGATAATTGGATTGATAATTGGATGCTTGTCAAATTTAAAATCAGAGCACTTGTGAATACAAATATTCATTTATGATACTGGAGTAACTGTACAAACGTTTGTCATTTTCTTTCTAATATGTGCACATACACCAGAAACCATGTCAATAAACCAAAACTTATACAGTCTACTGCAGAAAAAAAGGCATAGCACTATTGGTTTGTGGAAGCTGGATCACCCAACTGCCCTCCTAATGTTCAAACAATGGGCCCATTAAAATTCCATAATTTTAGTACCAAAAAAACATAATTTGCTGAATACTGCTTCTCTAATCTGTGACCTACTGGTCTTAAACTGTGCACTTTGATAGGCTAATAATATTTAAACACTGAAACTGTTCCATTGTCTGCCATAATTCAGATTATATCAGGAAAACAGAATAACCGATGGAACCGTATTTGGCAACAGCAGTATTTTTTTTTCTCTCCAGACCAACTCCAAACATCGTCATATTTGACAAATCAAAGTCACCTTCCTCTGAGTGTTCGCTACACAGGTCAGACGGGTCCCGAAGGCCTTGCCACTTGTTCCTATAAATCTTGACTGCACTGGCCCACGCTTTCCGTAATTTGAGGTCTTTGGGGGAATGTAAATAAGCTGTATAACTTGCATTGCCGCAATAAACAGCAACCTTGAGGGTGTCGCATATGAACGTAAAGCGACGATTGAAGGCCTCATAGTGAGTTTTCAAAATAAAAAATGTAAACAAAAGTGCTACATTCACATCCATTTTTTACAGTGCACCGTATGGTAAGAACAACCCATGAGTTATCCATATATATAATTTGACCATGGTCAATCAAGAGAACCTTTAACTAATTTTTATGTTTGTTTAACTGGATGCATCTATCTTGAATTTTTAAATTAGTGATAAATAAAACTTATTGACAATCATCAAATGGTTTTCTTGAACTTTAATACATATAGTTATAGTTAATTAAAGTTTCCTTGTTACGAATTTAAGGATCATTCAAAATACGGGAATTGAAGTTCAATAAAAGCAATTCTGCTAACTGCCAATTCACTGATAATTAGATCCAATCAGACAAGATATAAATCTGTAATTAAACTTCATTTATTTTATTAGTATTTGTCGATCTCGATCCAAGATTTAAATGTCAAAACGAGGTTCGGTTCTGGATAACTGCAGAGTGCTAATGTGCCTTGCCAACTGTGTGTAACGCCTCATATGAGAAACGGCCAATTCACCGGAACCCACGTAGAATAAGGTATGCCAGAATTCATAATTCTAACTACGTCGTTTAACAACATAAGTCTGCCACCAACTGATACACAACCACATGAGCGGGATTTGGGAAGTAAATCCTTTACAGATGGAAGTTTGGTAAAAGTAGGTTGGACCGTTTAAGAGTGTCAGTCTGGCTAGAACAAACAACCGATTTTTTTATTTGGGCCAAATAATCTGGCAAAACTTAACTGGAATTATGTAACCACAGGCTAAATTAGACAAGAATTCTGTTCTCTAACCTTCATGGAGGGAAGCAGCTGTCTTCTTGTCTGCTCATGGAATACTGCATTCCTATGTACTTGTAAATGATTAAACCTGCTTTTAACACTCATGCACACAGAGTGATAACTGTTTTTGTATAAATGTGTAAAATGTACTGTGGCTGATCTTTTTGTCTGATTTGTTTATTGTTGCAACAGACACAGGTTGCTGGTGCAACACATGGTCAGAAAAATATCTTTGGTATGCTTTGGCTTACCAACCAAATATGGTTGCATATAGTGAGTTAATTATAAAATATTATGGTGCGGCGTGCTGCATGCCTGCTTCGGGATATGTGGCATAATGGTTGCGTCAAGGAAATCATGGCACAGTTGGTATTCCCGGCTGTGTAGGTTTGGTATTTAATTATGCTAACGGGCTGACAACTTGGTAATACTATTGCATTATACATTTACGGCTGAGATATGAATTATGCAATCATTGTCCTGTGTTCATTATAAACACAGCACCAGGTACCTTGAAATATTATATGCAGGGTATGGTATAATAGCATTGGCCTTTAAAATTGAAATGAATGATAAATAAATAAATAAATTAATTAATCGGTTAATTAATCTATCAATTAACTAATTTAATGAATTGATAAGTATAAAAATAAACATGAAAATAAATAGGATAAAATAAAATAAAACGGGAAGGGAAAGTAATGTGGTAGTGCATGTCTTGTGCGTTGTTTCAAGATATGCTGCAGTCTTTTTGGAGAAAGTCGCATTCGCGAAACAAATTCTATTGAGCTTTACTAGTATATTATGACTTTGGCTTGCTGCATTGATATCAGGTGGCTATTCCCGTGTGTTTATATTTGCTTTACACAATAAATGCACATACATGATGTCCATTCCGTTTAGTTTAGTGACAGGTAGAATGCAATAAGCAACGATCTAATCATCACATTTCTAATTTTACTGTTTTTCGTTTCGCTGTGGGCATATATATCATATTTTCAATTACAGGTGGATTACTGTTCTCAGTATTTGGTATTCGATTGGCTGATGCATGTTAAAACAAAATAAAATAAAGGGATAAATACAAAACAACATGGACACAACAGAAACACATTAACAAACATATAAGCAATACCGCAATTCAACGGTGGTAAACGATCTCCTGTGCATTTCAACACATAAGGCACATCCAGATGTTGGCGTGACATGTTTGGTGCGTACACATTAATGGTAGATTTCTCTCTCCTAACGGTAAAAACATTTATTATAGTAACAAATCTAAAGTTGAGGCAATTTTCTTTCTCACTGTTTTAGATATATACACTTTTGCTGACCCGCCTGCGTGTTAAATAACATAATTAAATTGAAATTGTATGGATTGATGAATTGAAACAATTATGGTCGTCCTGCTGTGACACCTTTTCTGGCCTAGGTTTGTATAGTCCTGAGGATGTTTTATGGTTGTATGACTTCGGAGTGCGATAAATTGTTTTTTTTGTCGGCGATTAAACCAACTTGCTAATAACGTGAAATCTATTAATATCCCAGGCAAGAATCCAACTGTTACTTTTGATATATCGCCATGCCTTTCTAAATAAAGGATACTGTATTGTGTGGATTTTGCGTAGTTTCTAGTTACAATGGAATTGATTCGTTGGTCCAATACAAGTTTTATTTTTTAAAGACTGTGGATTTATATTTAATTTTTCACGTACTATGCCCGTGGTCTGAATTAAACCAGCAAGTTTGAACTGCAAACTCGACTCAAAAGATATTAATCCCAAGAAATGGTGGAACCTTAGTAAAAGTCTACTTGGCCCCAAGCTTCACCAATCGATACCTCCCCTTCTTGAAAATGATACAGTTATTTCTAGTAATGTGGACAAATGTGAAATCTTCAATAAGTATTTTGCCAACCAATGTAAATTACCTCATGAAGATATTCCTATGCCATTGCCTGAGTTCTTCTACCGAACTGAGGCTCGTCTAAACTCTTTTCAAGTTGATGAGACTAGTGTGAAAAAAGTTTTACAATCATTAAGGACTAGCTCTCCACCTGGTCCTGATGGCATTGGAAACATGATTTTGAAGAATACCGCTCCCGGCATCAGCCCTATTCTCACAAAACTATTTAACCATTCCCTGCGCACTTCCTCCTTTCCAGATTCTTGGAAAAAGTGTAATGTATGTCCAGTGTTCAAAAAGAACGACAAGCAAACAAAAAGCAATTACAGACCCATCTCTTTACTCTGGAGTGTCTCTAAAGTTTTTGAACGCCTAATCTATAATGTCTTGTATGAGTACTTCATGCGTTATGAACTATTGACCTCTAGAAATTCCGGGTTTCGGTCTAACGACTCACCAATAAATCAACTTCTTAAAATCCTTCATGACATATATAATGGTCTTGAACTGCAAAAGGAAGCCAGAATGGTTTTCCTTGATATCAGTAAAGCGTTCGACCGTGTCTGGCATGTGGGTCTACTTTTTAAATTAAGGCAGCTATCGAGGAGCCGCTCCTGAAACTTATCAGTAGCTGTCTAACCAATCGTCATCAGTGTGTAGCAATCGGGGGCCAGACGTCATCCTTGCTTCCTATTGAGGCAGGGGTGCCCCAGTGATATAGTACTTACTTATATGACACATGGTAATGACAATCTTTCGTCAAGCGACAACTTAGATATTTTTGATTCTGTCCAAAACTTTATTGTAGCTACAAGACGGTTTATACCTTGAGTTGGTACGAGATGAATATTATGTTAGTATACTGACCAATTTATTTGTCCTCGGATGTCGTTTTGTCCTGTGTGTTTTGTACATATGATTGTGTGTCTCTCTGTGTCTGGAGAGCCATTCATTTATTATTGTTGTACTACTTGGCAATCCAGGTGAAATAAATATGTTTAAAAATAATTAGAATAAAAATTAAATGTGGCTGTGATATCGAAGCAATACCACTGCACAGAGGCAGAGAAAATGCTTATAGTTTTTACTGTGATGTTGCCTGCTGTCATGCGAGCAGATATGGTTTTTAATACAGATACGCGTATCATAGGATAACAATTTCCAGAAATTTAGTACATGCATGACAAAGTATGTAAACAAAAAAAAAAAAAAAAACACTGCGTAATGAGATTGGGAATCCAATTGTTATTAATTTAAGTCGCACATTTATACGTCGTTGAGTTTTTAACCATTTGCAGACTCGTAACAGTATTCTGATAGGTGAGCATGAGTACATAAAAGCAATGACAAGGTGATGTGTTTGATACTGTGTTTTGTAGCATCATTAATTTAGTGTTTAAGGTAAGAACCCTCTTGATTTAAAATAGTGCCACATATACGTGAATTGTAGATAACGTTAATTGCTGTGCTTGAACCGCATTTTATATGCTCATCATTTAGTGTAAAAACACGTGTTAGCGACAAAAAAGGTTGTGGGACGTTTAAGAAGACAGTGTTTATTTTGTGGGCAATCCAGTCGCGAAATATATTTCGACATTTCCTTAATGTACGTAACTTCCTCCATTGAACCATCCTTTTTTTTAGGAATGGGGATTTTGTCGAGTGGTTATGTGCGTTTCCCATTTCAGCTCGGCGACTGGTGCCAAAGGTTGCAGGTTCGAGTCCCGCTCGTTCCGAACATAAAATATAATATTCCATCTTGTGGTCTCCATTGGTCCAAGAGATAACACACAGTTATCTATCTTTTGGAGAGCAAAAGGTTTGAAAGTTGTTTCTAGGTCAAACATTTGGGTCGTTTTCAAAATTGCAATTCTTCTGGACATTTTCCTACAAATTAGCTTTAGATAGAGTGACCTCAATTAGATTTTTTTTCACCAAAAATAGCTAAAATGAATAACTATAGGTATGGAAATAATTTTATAATGAACATTCTTTAAAAATATTTGTGCACATTAAAAAGTCAAGATGGCGGTACAAATATTCAAAATGGCGGCCTCCACATCCAAAGTAGAAACTACACTTATTTGTGCGATCTATTGTCGCGAAGATCACATGTTTTATTCGTGGTTTTTATGAAAAAAGTTGCAAGGTTGTTGCTGGAGAGAAATTTTCTCAGGAATTCAAAATTGCATGCTATTCGTTAACAAACTACCTGAACGGTTTCTCAAAATTTAATTGGGCAACACTAAAGTAACCCTGGATTTTGTTTTTCATCATTGACAATGATCATACTAGCCTTTCCATATAAGGAACGAACACATTGTTTTATGATAGACAAGTCTTGAGATTAAACAGATATATTCTGTCCCAGTCTTGAGAAGCTTTGGGAATCGGGCTGTTTTTTTCATAACCAAGTCCAATTGTTTCAGTGTCCTCTGGTTTATAAAGGCAGCTGTATAATCTGAACCAGTAAGGCGGCAGAACACAGAGTGTATCCACTAAACAGGGGTCCAACTCTTCAATAACCTGTAGGATGTTTATGTATCGTCTTTTGTTGTTCCCACTTGGTCCTGCAGCCATCTACACTTGTGGACTGGCCTTGATATGAGACCCATGCTATATTAGTAGAACAAATACCTCAGTGTGATTTCACTGAACACTGACTTTCAACACAATTTTAATTGTCAGGGAAATCAAACTTTCTAGTATATAATCCAGTTGTTCTTTATCTGAATGTGTAATTTGAGGAGCCATTTCAAGTACGTATACTGACATCTTTATTATTTAGGATACTGACATGTATAAAATGACATCTGATGAAATAGAGATGTTGTGATTTTGTAAAATATTAGGAAAGAGAAATTGACACAGACATATTGATAGTAAAATATTTACTATTTGAATTATATACAGGATTTCATAAAAACCCAGTTTATTGTTTTTATCATGGCAATAGTACCGTACGAAATAGTTAATTCTGACTTGTACATTTATTGGTGAATTTCATCATAAGTAACAAAAAGAAACCAGTCTTAAACTTAAAAATACATGCCTTTCATTTGATATTAACAATTTCAAAAAAGTGACTTTTTGGGTCCAGATTTGCTTTTGCATTCCTCAATTGTGCTTTGCTTTATCCAACTGAGTAAAATGTTATGATTTGATATCCCATTTTTTTTTACATTTCTGTGGGTGTTGTTGTTTTCATTCTTCATATACCAAAACTTAAGAATCCAAAGCCAGCCTTTGTCCAGCAAAATAGGAACCATGAATAATTTCTATGCCTTAGTTACTGATTTCTGAAAAAATGAGGAAAAGCAAAATTCGAGGCTACTTTAGTGTAGCCCAATTTATGAGAAACTGTCCATATTAAAGAATAGCATACAATTTTGAATTCCTGAGAAAATTTCTCTCGAGCAGCAACCTTCCAAGCTTTTGCACATAAACCACGAGTAAAACATGTGATTTCCTGGACTATAGATTGCACAAATCAGTTTAGCATCTACTTTGGATGTTGAGGCCATCATTTTAAATATTTGTTCCGCCATCTTGAATTTTTAGTGCCCATAAATACTCTTAAAGAATGTTGTCTCTTTTTTTTTACCTGCAGATGAACAGATTTATCTCAAAGAACTATTAATTGAAAAGATTTGAAAATTATTTCCCTTCCCAGTTGTTATTGTAACAGTCATCTTGAATTTTGAATTTTTCTCAGCATTCATAGATACCATACTATTGATACTAAATCCAAAGTCAGTAAAATTTTGGGCAGAAATAACTCATTATGAAATATTTTCCATACCTATAGTTGTTTGTTTTACCTATTATTTGTGGAAAATAGTCAATTTGAGGTTACTTCAGTTGAGGCTAATTTGCAGGAAAATATCCCAGTGGATTCTTTTAAGAATAGCATTTTTAAAACTAAACAAAATTTGAATCTAGAAACAACTTTCTAACCTTTTGCACTCAAAAATACAAATAAAAGTACGTTATCTGTTGGACAATAATATATGTTGGTGTCCACAGCCAGAATGTTTCTAAATCAACGCATGGAGGGGACAGAAAAAATGACAGCAGATTACGTTGGAACTATTGACTCCGTCAACAGGTTATTTTACCTAAAGGGGAGAAATGGCTACATGAAAGGACTGTTAATTAGCTGTATCCTTAACATGACTTGGGACACGATCAGGTACTGTCGTTTTCACGTGTGTTTGAGTGTAATGACATACCACAAAATAGGAGCTGACAAACAGGGAAATGTGGTTAAGTTCATAAATATTACAAGACCACTTGCAATATTACACTTGGTAAAGGTCTCTAAATTCAGCAAACGACACAATATTCACAAATATGAAAAATGTTTCATGTTTCATGCATACCCACAATTTGAATGGAATATTTCAGTCTCAATAACGCGCGATTTTCGATATTGCCAAAAAAAATTTTCTTCTAGAACTGCAAACTATTTAAAGCGTCTCGAGACAACAGTGAGAGTATTTCATTGTCAGACTGGGTTACTGTTTTACACTTTTAAGCCGAAAATTGAAAAATGTAAAAAGGCATTTTCTTCCGATGGACAAATATGCATATCTGTTGATAGTACAGAAAGCGACATGTGGATTCTGTATGAACTCGTATACATTAAGACCGCACCAATGAAACGTATATATAACTTGTTTCATGCTTTTATGGAATGTTTAAAACATACACATTTCAGATTGCACTTTATAAATCATATTAGCCAGGAGCGTTTTTGTTTCTTGCACACGTCCTCTGCGTGTACAGGGGCTAAGTCAAGGGTTGAACAGTCTTACGAAAAATTGGGAAAAACGCAATACATCCGTCTACTTCGCACAGTCTGTGGAAATATAAACCTGAGGCTTGCATACGGTGCTTTCATCAGGCAGGCCACTTGGCACATATTTTCCCCTAAGAACTGCCATATAAACATAATTATTAGGAAGATGTGCCTTATTAATCAGCCCATCGTGACTTCCCCTTTCTGGTTACACACGTCCGTGAAAGATAAATATTGTAATTTTTTCCGTGAAACTGACGAGAGAAAATCTATCGCATGTCATTTCCTTCGCATAATTGATCTGGATCGATCTCTGTCAGCCATACTGAGTTTTTTTGCTATTGGCGGTATTTATCCCAAAGAATACATAACATCTAAGTTCGGCACAGTTATTGTCTCCTATTCAAATAACAACAGGATTAATTTACCTGTACACGTGCTCTTGTCCTACCAATTTGTTTATCACCCTCATTGCAATGGAACACCTGATAATAATCTATACCAGGATAGTCATACCCATGTAAATTCGAAGTATCAGACAATGTCTTTGAAGCAAGCCTCTGTAAAACCCCAAAGATGGGTTTTCCACACCAGAAAAAAATTGTTCATTGACTTTACAGTGTATTTCCTAGTGTTTATTGATAATATGACTCTCGATATTTCAGAGGGCCCCCTTGACATACACCTTCTAATAAAAAAGCGATCATTCCGCAAAGGTAGAGTGACAGTGGGTGAATATAGCTGCAGGTCAGCTGGATTTCGTCTGTTCATATCGCTTTGCTATGAAAAGTTTATGAAAAAAAGGTATTTAATGATTACACTTAAAAGCTCAAGTTCTAGTTTCACAGTCTTTACAAAGTTATATCTAAAACCACATATGAAGTATTATATACAGTCAACGATTATGAATTCGGAGCGACGCAAATTTCGCATCTATGGACTTGTTTTGAAAATGGTAAAAACGCTGAAAATGGAGTTTATTATAAAAGAGATACATTGGAATGGACCAAATGTAAATAACTGCAGCCATGGGGGATTAGTAGTGTACATTCCAGATGCTGGTGATAGTGAAGCAATACTAGGCCCGCTATGTTACACATCGGCCAAGTATTTTACAGTAAACCAAACAATTCCTTACACGAGTATCCAGTCCTACATTTTTGTTATTTTGTATTCATATACGCACGATGTAAATTTGATGGTACGGGTGAATATAAAATCTTCTCATTGTATTGGTATTCCTGGCATCCCATTTGCATTGACAGAGCGGATAAATTATGGTAAAAAAGTGCGTTTAATAAAGAAAACAGGCATATATGGTGACATGGTACTACACTTCCTGTTGTCTTCTGCCGACTGTTTCATAATAACGCATCAGAGCATAGTCAACACACAAACTTACAAAAGAGGTGTTTACCACAAGTTTCTTGTCCAATCTGGTGGTGTAGATGATTATTATAGAGTATTATTCACCATTGATGAAATGCACTTGAAAGAATTTCAATGCATTACGGCCCGATTGAACCTAGACGTTGCTTTCTTTCTGTCACGTACAAAAAAAGACACGCTGCAGAATTCACGGTTATATCCACACCTGAATACATTCTACGTGTCACTTTTGAACGAGATGGTTCCATTTTTCATAAGACTAAACACTTCATCAAATAGTAAGTCATGTCCTAAAATGAGGACAAACCATGTCACGCTGGTCCCAGACAGCACCATAAGGAATTGCTACATTCTTCCAAGTATTGACAGAGTCTTATTTGCTATTGAAACACCAAGATCGAGTACCATTATTCTATTCAATATTTTATATGTAAACATAAACCATGCATGCCACAGCAAGTATCAGATCAGAGTGTTTGGAGGAATAAGCCTTTTTAAAGCTCGGCAGAAAAGAAAACAAGTTCTATTTACAGACTACCAAATACAAACTACTACTAACTTTAACTATAACATTTATTTACCTTTCAAATTTAGTCATTTTATCCTTATGTTCATTCACATTGAGCTAACACTGAGCAGGACGCGTGAGGTGGGAAGGTGCCACACAATCGTATCTTTTGAAAGTGTGTCGGATGCAAAATCATATCTCCATTTGCAAAGACGGGAATCTGCTTACGCCAAAGCAGGCTCCAGACGCAAACGTGGGCTAATGTTATCTGCTTACAACATACATAATCCTTGCATCCAAAGGATGATGAAAAGAAATTTTTGGGGGGCACCAACTAAAATTGTTGAAATATCACCTTGCAAACAGAGCTGGATGCATGCCTTTCATCATTGTCAGTTACATCAGTCAAATCTCATAGTTTTAAATTATAAATTTGAAGCAGATTTCTTTCGATACTATAAAGGAAATCGTAATGATCTATATTTTGATATATGTTTCCTGTTTTTATCTTCTATTGTGTATATAGGATTAACCCAACGGGAAGTATGTATTACATTCACGCTTACCTCGGCTGTTCCTTGTGATATGCACTTATATAATATGTATTCATAGCGTTCAATCATGAAGTACATGTGCTAAAATCCAATACTATAGACTCTTCATCCTTTGTTGCATGACTATTAATTCTGCAAAAAGTCATATACCGTCTTCATGTAATTTATACAGTTGTCTAATACAAGAGTGAATAATTGAGTGTAAACTTTGCGCTCGCCAAAACTACCGGTCATTGCCATCTTGCTAAATATGTTAATACCGAAATTTCTTAAAATCCCAATTTATTTTCTGGAATATATAGACACATATTGCCAAAATTGGAGAAATTAAGCTGATAAAATGAAATACGGACATAAATTGCCGCTGTATTTCTAGATCAAATTTGTCATTCATAGGTTATCATGCCTATGTTAAAGGAGGCAACTTTCTTCGCAGAAGCTGTCCCTTTTCCCACTCTCACCCCCACTTTGAGCCTCGGCAGAGTATGCCAAGTAAACCGGAGTAAGCCAAAATTGTGAAACCTGGATCAAAATCGTTCATACATAATGTGGTAATATGAGCCCCCTCGCTCAGCATTTGTAGCAATGAGTTTTATTTTGAAGTAAGACACAACCACTTGCTTGTTTTTTTCTTGCAAAGGTTGTGGTGGAATTGTTTGGTATGTTTCATTAATTTTACGTAATTTTGTAATTGTCGACTTCTTACACTGAGCAACAGACTATATTTTCCTAAAAATGGATGGGAACCGATACTTGCCTCAGCCTCCACAGCGGGTAGCACAATTGCAGTTTCCTCGTTGTGATATATTATTGAAATTAACATCGCCCATCTAATTTTTTGCATGGTATTTTGGAATGGTTATTGGACAGGCGTGTTTTGTTCGAGGGGTTTAGTTGGCGATGAAATTGATAAAAACGTACATGTCTTTTCGGTATTTTGTTATAATCTTTTAAAATAGTTGATTGAAAAAAGTCGAAAAGGTTCCTTGTAATGAAGAAAATATACAAAAAGGTCACCTGGTGTCGCATATTGTTCACATGTGATGCTGAAATTTTACAAATTATTTATGTGCCAACAAAGAAATATTGTTTTTCTTGCCTTCTTTCTTTTTGTCTCCGTTCCTTTGTTCCTTACTCCCTTCCTTCTTTTATTTCTTTCTTATCGCAAATTCGTTAGATATTTCATTTGAAAACTGTACTACGTTGAAACTCCAAACTTGGCATGATTTTGCCATTACATGTGACGTCCTGAGTTTTTGCAAAGACGTTCCACCATTTTAAAAAATATGCAAGTAAGGGACATGTGAAAATTTAAATATTCAGTAACTCCATCACATTTATAGGTAAAGGTAACAAATCTAACTTCAATTTATATATTTGTAACACTGCATTTTTTGTAATTCTCGCGAGACTGCTAAAGATCAAAGGTCAAGGTGAGTTGGGCCTTTTGAACTATCATCTAGTCATAATTTGGTCAACTGATACCCAATTTTGATCATGATGGGCTGTATGTGTAGATACTGTAACACAAGATATTTTCTGTAAATTACATGTGGTGTCAAAAGGTAAAACATCAAGGACATTTGGGGCTTTGAGATTTTCATACAGCCACAATTATGTTAATTTTCATCCAATTTTAGCCATGTTGGACTTAGACAGTAGGTTTTGCAACGCTGTATAGTTTTTAGTTTACATGTAACCTCTAAAGCTCAAAGATCAAGGTGATTTGGACTTTTGAAATATTTATCTGACCATCACTTGGTCTTTTTTCATCCAATTTTAAACAGGTTGGACTCAAATTGTAGGTATTGTAGCAAGGAACATTTTTTTCCTCTACATGTGACCTCTAAAGGTGAAGATCATTTTTCTTTTGAAATTTTTTTCTAGTCATAATTTGCTTAATTCTTCAACCTATTTGATCATGTTGGGCTCAAATTGTAGATATTGTAACACTGCACATTTTTGTAATTACAGTGTCTACTATATGTCAAAGGTTGAGGCTATTTTGACCTCTGAAATATTCATGGAACCACAAGTCTATCAATTTTCATCACATTTTATCCATCCAACTAAAAAAAAATTATACGTTTTACTAAAATGCATAGCTCACCCCCCCCCCCCCAATCGTTCGTCCCTTAGTACCTGCAGGCCTAGTTTCACTAGATTTGTTCAAAATGTCACTCATATGTCGCTGTTGCTGGATGGATGCCACGGCATAATTGTTACGCCAATAGTCGGTCAACCCAGAAGTTACGGAAGGGGATTTCGCGAATATATTGTAAATAGCGGGTAAAATGACAATGTATTTCATACATAACCAAATCTGAGCAGTTTACGTAACTATTTGAAAAAAATGCTTATAGTGTGGTTTGTATTTATTTCTGTGACCACAAATTTTCGCGTTTTGCGGCCAACTTAAGAGCCTTGCCGGCATCTAAAAACCTCTTGCCAATTACGTTTGCGCACGCGTACTTATCATTTGTAGGCCGATATGGATTGTGCCATTTTTTTTTCTTGTGGCACAGAAATGCCCAAAATTGCAGCTGAAAAGAAATACTAAGTGCGTATAGTTACCACATGTGTCTCAAAGAACGGTACATTGATGAGAAAAGGTTATGCATTGGATATATCTGCAGGTAACAGTCCCTTTTTGTAATATATACAAAATCCGCTTCCGTAGAGCAAGGTTGAAAGACTATGATGCTTTGCACTTTTGTTCCCGCTCAACTGGACTATAGGCCTATCTCGTTGGGAGAAACACCAGCATTCGCAACAACTGTGTGCACAATGTTTTCCTAACATAAAAATTTGTTTTGCGGCCTTGAAATGCCAACCTGGGCTGTCATGTCTTGCATGGAGCTAGCCATCCTATTTACGCCGACAGGATGACACTTCAAGTTCAACTATATTTCAGCAATATGTGCTCTAAAGTAATTTACACCAATGTAAAATGGGCAGTCTACCTCGTTCATTTTCGCAGGTCTCCTTTGAGAATACTGTTTGTATTAGGAGTACAGCGGTTTCGGTCAGGCCCCCTAGTATCTTATTTGGGGAACAGTTTCGGAGCAAACTGGCGCAGGTGAGAAGAGTTTCCTTGCCTTGTTTTTGTTAAGCTTTCATAGTAAGCCTATTCCAAAAATATTCAGTGTCATCGTACATGCATGCGTTTTAGTTCAATGTCGCCCCAGCGGAGCTGACGACTTTCGTGGTAACCCCCTGAAATCAATGAATTTGGTATTTACATACCAAACAGTTTTAAGCAAGGATTCGGGGTTAGTTGTGCCGAGAACACCGGGCTGCCAGAGAGAATTTTCCTCCGCATTTATAAAGGCCTCAGCCTTGTTCGGTCTGTTGCCTATAATTCGATCCATCATTGCGACGTGGTCAATGTCATTTTTCCGAAGGTCCACGAGTCCGAAGGGCCATAAGTCCGAAGGTCAACATGTCCGAAGTACCACTAGTCCGAAGATCCCCACAAGTCCGAAGGTCCACAAGTCCGAAGGTACATAAGTCCGAAAGTCCAGATAGATACAGTACGTTCCTCCAAGAGTGTTAATTACAATGGCAGCATCATAGGCTGCACATGCATGCATACAAGCAGACGGAAGATGAAAGGCTTTGCCCCATAAATTAAATTGAATTCGTAAGCGACTTGCCCTACACATGAATGAATTCCACGGAAAAAGGTCCATGAGGGTGAATTTTCGAATTATCGATACACACTAGGAATTTTGGGTTCACGCATTTCTCCAGACCCATAGTTTCTTTCAATCTAGCTAAGTTTTTAATATTCAGTTCCTATTTTCAACCTTTTTTATACCTAACGCGTGGTCATGTCAAGGTCACCTCAATGCATTGCGTTAAAACGCAGCAATTAGGCCTATTAGCGTATTTCAAATCTGTTTAACATGTCGAATTCTTAACCATATAGATGAAAGTTGATATAATTCAAAAGTAGAAAATAGCTATGCTTTTTTTTTAGAAACACATGCAAGTCACCATATTTGAGAATGATATGCTTTGCGGGAAACAACGGTGTGATGCAAGTCTAGAGAAAGATGAAAAGTGGCCAAATAAGAATCGGTCACGCTGCGAAGAGGATTTTAATCTTGCTATTCAAATATTCATACTATGTGGTTAATATAATTTTTTTATCAATGGTGCAACCCAACAAATAAATATTACACAGACAATTTTTATACAATGCTGAATATTTACGAAATCTGCGTGATAGATTCACAGTTTCATGTGACGGATTTACATATCCACGTGACGGATTCATGCGTGAGTGAATCCGTCACTGATTAAAACGTCCGCTTCATAATTAATCTGTATTCTGCAAAGACAAACGTTTGGTTTGCATGAACATTTGACTCTGCAATTTTTAGATAAGGATAGCTTGGAAAAAATCATTGATTTTCTTTTCCAAATTGGGGTCAAAGATTTGTGTGGTTGATTCACAGTCCTTACTCACCTGACCAATACGTGTAGTAGGTAAAGCTGTCACATTTTCACAAGAAATTCCGGATAAAACACTAATTAAGATGTCAAGAAATCTTTACGTTTCGTTTTTAGTTTAAACATATTTATTTTCGCTGGATTACCCAATAGTACATGAAATATGACTAATCTAGGGGTTCTCCAGACACGGAGACACACACAATGATATATACAAGACGCATAGTACAATACAATGTACGAACATGTGACTATGTACTCTGGTAGACATGCTGTAATACAATTAAACAACAAAAACAATATCAAACATTCCAATCCAATTTAGAAAGCATGCATATATACACCAATGTGCTTAGTAGCAAGCTAATTGGTCCTCAGCACAGGGAGCGACTGAAGGGGAGGTTATAGCTTGCTGGGCGCGGCCGAAGCACCCTGGCTGCAAACTCACACTGCCACTGTGGAGCCGCCAGTGCGCCCAGTAGCTCGGGTGTTCCTTCCCGCCTTGTCATTGTCGACCCACCTGTGGAGACACGATAGAGAACATACGTTGAACATACAAATACACTGCAATGGTATATGCTGGTTTCGGGATACATATATATGATAAGATACTACCCAGTTACAATATAAATCGGCGTGTTTCTACAACAAAATTTTGCATTGCTCTGAAAATTACTGTATTGCATTCTTCTGAAAGTTCTTTACTCCCGAACAATAAAATACTACATAGTCTGTCACTTGCAACATGCATTATCAGGTTTGGATTAACACCAGGGGCTAACAAAGGAGTGACGGTAAGCAGGAGCTTCTTTCTTTCCTGGACATATTTAGGGCAGTAGAGACAAAAGTGTTTGAAATCCTCAGTTGGGTGGGAGCAGGCACAGGTTGGCTGTTGAATGATATTTACTTTATGGAGATCGGAATTAAGTCTAGAGAATCCTAATCGTAACTGGGTATGACAGATGTTAGCAAATCGCTGACCATGGGAGTAGAAATCTGGAGCAATGTCGGCCGCTAGCAGAGTGGCTTTAAGTTTCGACTTAAAGATTTGAAGGGAAAGGGAGTTACGGATATCAGTGGGGAGATTATTCCATAGTTTGGTGGTATCAGGGAGAAAGGAATTTTCAAACCGCTGGGTTCGGCATTTGATGAGGCGAAGGTTGCTGATAGGCCTATGGCGGAGCGTATGACCAGCCATGGCGGGGTTGCGAGGTATAAGGTTGGATAGGTAGGAAGGAGTTAAGTTAAAATACATTTTGTAGAAAAGGATTAATTTTAAATATTTGCGTCTACTGGCTAGTGTAGGCCAACCAAGTTCGTCTAAGAGTTTGTTATGGGATGTGTGCCTTAGTGCGCCAGTGCATATTTTAGCTGCCTCGTACTGAATCGACTCAAGTAAATCACTCAGACCTTGCCCACAATTATCAAAGATAACACAACCATATTCAAGAATTGGCCGAACCATTGAAAAACATAATCTCTCCAGTGTTTTTCGGGATAACTTAAATTTGAATCTTCGAAGAAGTCCAATACGCTGGCTGGCTTTGTTTGTGATGCGTGTGACATGCGCACGCCAGGAAAGATTGTTGGCTAGAGTAATTCCAAGGTGAGTGTGGGTGTCTTCCTCTGGTATGACTGTACCACCTAGAAGGACAGGGGGATGATAAGGTTTATTGATTTTGGCCGAGAAAATAACTGAAATGGATTTTAAGGCATTAAAAACCATGTGCCATAATTTACCCCAGTGGTAAATAAATGAGAGATTTGTGTTCAAGTGGTGTGCTGAGTCGGTAGGGTTTTGAACTATCTCAAGTAGACTAGTGTCGTCGGCGAAGATGCGGACATCACAGGTCAAGTCATCTACAATATCATTTATATAGACAAGAAACAATAAGGGACCCAGAATTGATCCCTGAGGTACGCCGGCCTGAACAGGAAGCCAAGAGGAGGTACGCCCGTGGATAATAACACGTTGAAAGCGGTTTGACAGGTAACAGTTTAACCACATAAGAAGTCCTTCAGATAACCCCAGTTGTCGTAGTTTGAAGAGGAGGCCTACATGCCACACTTTGTCAAAGGCTTTCGAGATATCTAAGAATACCATTCTGGCCTCCTTGGAATTTTCAAGCCCATTGTAGATATTGTGGAGAATACTTATTAGTTGGTTGGTAGTTGAATCATTAGCTTTAAACCCAGAGTTCTTATCAGTTAGTAGGTTGTTGCCTATTAGATATTCATAAAGAAAATTAAAGACCAGTCGCTCGAAAACTTTAGATACGTTGCACAGCAAGGAAATTGGACGATAGTTACTCTTGATTTGTTTATTCGATTTTTTAAACACAGGGCAGATATTAGAGCGTTTCCAAGAGTCGGAAAATTGAGAGACACTGAGAGACAGGTTGAAAATTTTTGTTAAGGGCTTGGAGATCGAGTCAGCAGTATTTTTTAGGAGAGTGTTGCCGATATTGTCGGGTCCTGAGGCAGAAGTTAATCTCAAGGAGAGCAAAGCTTTCCTGACACTTTCTTCATTGAGCGTGAAATCACTCATGCGTGCCTCAGTACGATAGGTAAAGTTTGGCAGGGGAGGTGCATCATTATCGGCATGGGTAACGCATTGACTAGCGAAGTAAGTATTAAATACTTCACACTTTTCGGTAATGCTAGAAATAATTTTACTGTCTTCAACAATAGGAGGTATGTCTTCATGGATTTTGCATCCTAGTAAGGACTTAGATAAGTTCCACTATTGTTTGGGATTCATATCATCTTTATCTAATTGTGTACGTAATTTAGAAAAGTAGGAGTTTATTGACACTTTTATTGCATTGACAAACCGTATTGCGTCACTTTTTGTAAAACTGATAAAACCTGTCAATGTTGGCACAGACTTCAAGAGTGAAAGGGCGAGGAGTTTGAGTTAATTTCTTAAAACGTTTCCAGGCACGATTACGCTGACGCATAAGTTTTTTAATTTCAGCTGTTATCCAAGGTTTATCCTTTGGTCGTATGGTAACCTCTTTGTATGGGATAAACTCTTTGGCAAATTTTAGGAAAAGGTCAGACCAGTAAGATACCACGTCATCAATGGAATCGAAGACGTTGAAGGCAATGTTCCAGGGAGCAGAAGATAGGGTATTATTAAGACCTCGAAAATCAGCTTTTTTGAAATTCAAAACACCTCTTTTAAACGAATGGTCTCTGTGGTAGGAGAGTGAAAAGGAGCAGAAAATAACCGAGTGATCGGAGTTTGAAATAGGAGCTAAGACTCCACTGTCCAGGATAAGTCCAGGCGAGTCAGTGATCAGAAGGTCCAACAGACTAGTTGAGTATTGGTGTATTCTGGTAGGTTCGTCTATTATCTGAAAAAGATTTAATTGAGCTATGTAGGTCTGAGCATAGGCGGATGTTGTTGGATTTAAACTGGGAGATATTGAATAAAGATGTGATGTCTTGTATCAATGATGGGGAAGCAAAGGGCTTTATCTGTATTGAAATAACTGATTACGTGCAAAATCGTACATGGTGTTGTGAGTCCGTCACGCAAAGTTTACATTTTCATTGTTTCTAACTTGACATCTAAAGTAGTCCACATATTTCAGAAAATCGGCAAGTGAGTTAACTGTACATTTTAAAATATATAGGGTTATCATATGTAAGGAATGAAAAAAGCAATGTTTTTGGTGTAAATTCCTCGGGAAATCAAAATTATTGTACAAAATGGTGAATCCGTCATAGGTGAACTTCCTACGTCAAATGGTAGATTGGGCAAGTCCATGTTATTAATAAATTGGCCGTAAAGGCTTGGATAGACCAAATTTGTTGAATTTGGGTACCACTCTTTTCGCAACACTTGATTATTTTTCATATGCTCAGACCGCTTAGTCACTGGGTTCGCCTGCATTTGTATTGAAATAAATTGGTGCACGGGTGAATCCGTCATGAGTTTGGGGAGTCCGTCAAGCAAAAAATATTTCAGCCGGATTTTTGTTTACATCCGTTATTAAACGTGCCTTGTTTCATCGCTAAGGGTAGAATCCACAGATATTAAACATGTGTAGGTCGACCATGTTCGTGGAAATGGAGAGCAGAGTTTCTCCAATGTTTCTCTCTTGCGAGAAACACGTGACCAAATTCTGGTGAATCCGTCACGCACATAAATTCTTCCCAAATTAGAAAAAAAAACCAACAGTCACACATTGATACATTTCAAAATATTATGCGTGTTCTTAATTAGTGAATTGACTTAGGCGAAAATATTGGGACCGAGTACCCGAGTCGGATCTTTAGTTGGAACCGGGTACCCGACTCGGGTACCCATCAGGAAAACACCGCATTGGGTTCCCGATAATAAGATGATAGACATTAGTAACTTGCTATTCAAACCCGTGGTGACAACAATTTTGACGTGTTTGGCAAGGTTTTTCACTCATGTGTTTGTCCGGTAGGCGGCAAACACGCAGCACAAACCGATTAGCTCCCATTGTTCATTTAATGCATAAAGAGTGACAGCCATTTAGCCATCGTAAAAAGGCGCAAAAGAAAAACACAGACTCTGTCACGCTTGCAATGCTACCTCAAACAAGATTCATGTCTACGACACTTTAACGGAAAAACACGTAGTTTATTTTACAAGTAGCCGGGTCCAAGAAACTGGAATCGGGTACCCGATTTACACCACTAAACCGGATGGGTACCCGGGTACCTGATCAATTCACTATTCTTAATAGAACAGTATTTTATGATAAACTTGCGTGAGCAAGTGAAATTTTTGCGGGAACAACTACGTGAACGCTCGTAAATTTAGTCAAATATGTGAATCCGAATTGGAATTAATGAGGTAGGTAGGTAGGTAGGTGGGTAGGTAGGTAGGTAGGTTGTATATATATACAGATACCAACATATGTACATCCATTTATTTGTTGATTATTTATAAACTGCCTGTTTGAGAAATTTGTTGGTTGAATAACAAATTGACTGGCTCACCAACAAATTCATCCGCATTGAGTATTAATCGATTGACCTGATCAATTGACTTTTGATGATTGATCGAATGACAGATTGATTGAGTTGTTAGCCTCATTGATATCGGTCGATTACGTGTGAGATACATCGACAGACATGTGAATTGATATATAGATTGACTAACTGATCAATTTAATGATAGGAACTGATTAGGTGACAGATTGATCAACTGCTCGACTCACAGATACGTATCTTTTATATTTACTGACCGATTGATTGGTTGGTTGAATGAAAGATAGCTCACAATGCTGGGTCAATTGGTTGACTGACAGCTTGATTTGATGACTGATTGATCGATTGATCAAGCGATTGATTTATTGATGGATTAAATGATTAACTGATTGATTGATCCGGCGCCTAAGCCTGGTGGACACATCATTTTTTTTAAACATATTTATTTCACATGGATTGCCCAAATAGTTACAAAGAACTAATCTGGAGGCTCTCCACAACAAGATGACGCACAAAGAATTAACAATACACACAGGACGTACAATCTGTGAATTAGCATGTGGTTTGACACAAATATTCGGTACAATTGAATCGAGAACAAATCGCAAACGCTGACAGCTGAAAAAAAGGACATATCAATATAATACACTAGAAATGGCTTAAAATTCAAAGCGTCTCATGTTCACGATGTAGGTCTGCACAGTTTCAAATATTTGGTAATTAACATCATCACTTAGTTCTGAGTTGCCTTCTTTGTAGTATTGTATGAGTATGTCACTAGCTAAGTGAACTAAGAGATTTGGATGTACACCAGGTGCTAGGATGTGACACACTGTATCCAGTAAAGCTTGCCTAAGCACTAAGAATTTGGGACAGGTCAGGAAAAAGTGATAAATGTTTTCATTTTGGTTGGAGCAAGAGCAGGCAGGTGATTGGACTATGTTTAATTTGTGGAGATGGGAGTTAAGCTGAGAAAAACCAAGGCGCAACTGAGTGTGACAGATGTTTGGAAAGCGCTTACCGTATGAAAAGTAGGAGGGTATGGGGTCAAAGGATAATAAGGTCGATTTTAATTTAGATTTGAAGATATCAAGTGACGCCGACTCTCTGATATCGAGTGGTAAGTTGTTCCAAAGGAGAATACTAGATGGAAGAAAGGAGTCCACACATGGGCCCCCTAGTGTCAAACTGTCTGGTCACTCTCCAGTGTTAGAGGTAGGTAAACCACAAAAATATTCACTTCCGGCAACAAAAAAACGATAATTTGCGCATGTAAACTTGCCTAAATATATATCAAAATTAACCTGTATTGTCACAAAATATGTGATGAATGACTGATAATTCATAAATTAATAGATATCAAGGTTAGAAACAGGTTTAAGGAAAATACCAACATGCACCTCCAACACAAGAGAGTGCCGAACAATTAAGCATTAGGGGGCGCATGTGTGGTCCCCATATCGTTTAGTTTCAAATTCAACCTGTCTAATGTTGAGCCTGTCACGCAGGCTTATATTAGAGATAAGTCCGAAGTTGCGAGGTACTAGGTCTGAAATGTAATTAGGGGTCATGTTATGGATCATCTTATAAAAGAGGACCAGTTTGTAATATTTGCGTCTAGTGGAAAGACTTTGCCAACCGAGTTCAGTTAGAAGCAAATGACGGGGGGGGGGGGGGTTCAAGGCACCGGTACAGATACGGGCTGCTTCATACTGAACGGCTTCAAGAGATGCTGATAAATCTTCCGTGCAGTTGTCAAAGAGGACACATCCCTATTCGAGTATGGGACGGATCATGGTAATGTATATACGGGTAAGGGCGTTGCAAGATAGTTTAAATTTGAGACGCCTTAACAGGGCCAGACGTTGACTGGATTTATTGGTGATGCATGTGACATGGGAGTACCAGGAAAGCTTTTCATAAAGTGTAATGCCAAGGTGTGTGTGTTCATTTGCTTCAGGTATGGGTGTGTTTCCCAGGATAAGGCCGTGGGTGAGTGGGTTTGTTAACTTTAGAAGAGAAGAGAACAGCTATTGATTTGATCGCGTTGAAGGTGACGCGCCAAAGTTTGCCCCAGGAGTAGATCTTATGAAGGTCCCTGTTAACTCCTTCAGCAGAAATAGTAGGATTATACTGGTGTCGTCAGCGAAAAGCTTGATTTCACAGGCTATGTCGTCAGTAATGTCATTAATGAAAACCAGGAACAGTAGAGGTCCAAGTATGGAGCCTTATGGTAGGCCAGCTTCCACTGGGAGCCAAGTGTAAGTTTGACCGCAAAGAGTTGTGCGTTGGAAGCGATTTGACAGATAACTATTAAGGAAGGCCACGACAGGGTTTGTGAAGCCAAGTTGTTTCAACTTGAATAGGAGACCATCATGCCAAACACGGTCAAACGCCTTAGATATATCAAGAAATACCATACGCGCTTCCTTGCCAAGTTTTAGTCCATTGTAAATATCATAGAGAATGCATAAGAGCTGGTTGATGGTAGAGTCATTTGCTTTAAAGCCAGAATTTTTAGGGGTAAGTAAGTTATTTGTGATGAGGTACTCATAGAGAACAAAAAATGTAAGTCGTTCAAAGACCTTTGAGACGTTACACAACAGAGAGGTGGGTCGATGATTTTCCTTGGACTGTTTGTTGTTTTTCTTTTTTTCCACGGTTGCGGAAAATGGGAGGTATTTAGAGAGTGATTAAATATTTTTGTAAGTGAATGGGTAATTCCAGAGGCAGTGTTCTTTAGTAGAGTGCTTCCTATATTATCAGGTCCAGAAGCCCAACTAGTTTTTAAGGCTCGCAAGATCTTTTCAACCTGTGCAGGTTCGAACTGAAACATATGCAGGCGAGCGTCGGCTCTAAAAGCAAAGTCGGGTAGGGGTAGGGGTAGGGGGTTATATTGGGGTGGGAGCTTACACTGGTTCCCAAAATAGGTGTTAAAGATTTCGCACGTTTCAACGTGATTGGATGTAACCTTTCCATTGTCAATGAGAGGGGGAATTGATTGGTGGAGTTTGTTGCCAAGTATTGATTTACTGAGGGTCCACCACTTTTTAGGATTTATCTCTTTTGAGTCAAGATCAGAACGAATTTTTTTCAAAATACAGATGGATTGACTTCTTTATTGCGTTTGCAGTTGTGTTGCGTTTACATTTATACAATTGGAAGAAGCGTTCGATTTTGTCAGCTAGGGGAAGGGTATAGGGACGGAGTTGAAGCGTGAGCCGCTTGTATCTTTTCCATGCACGGTTGCGTTGCCTGATGAGTCTTTTCATGTTATTATTAATCCACGGTTTGTCTTTAGGTCTGATAGTTATTTCACGGGATGGGATAAATTCTTTACAAGTATCTATGAAAAGATCAGACCAATAGGATACAACTTCATCGATTGGGTCAGAGACCGCGAACCCTGTGTCCCAAGATGCATATTGGAGGGCTGCGTTTAGGTCTTCAAAGTTGGCACGCTTGTAGTCCCATACAGTACGTTTAAAGGGTCGATCTCTACGGCTTAGGATGGAGAAAGAGCAATAGATTACAGCATGATCACAAGTGGAGATAGGTGGGAGTATGCCAGAATTCAGAATAAAGCCTGGGGAGTCGGTAATCATAAGATCAGGTAAACTTTCTGAGTATTCAGAAACACGTGATATCAGCTGGTACAAGTTATTTTGTGCAACGAGGTCAAATAGGCGCTGGCCAAGTTCGCTGTCGTGTGAGTAGAATCCCAGGAATTACATCGATCATTGAAGTCGCCAGTCAGAATCAAATGTGGGGATCGAGTTCAAGTGCAGTTGAAATAGAGATAGCTAAGTTATCCATGAATAAGTCTCTGTCCTCTGCAGATTGGCCAGGGGGGGGCGATAATATACGCCAAGGAGTACTTCGCCATTTGTCACGGTGATTTCGATCCAGATACATTCACTATGGGGGATTCGACTTCAGGACGTCTGGAAAAGGGTAAATGGTTTCTAACATAGACCGCAACTCCACCCCCGGAACCAAATGCACGATCTTAACGAAGTGGCGGTTGAAATCCATCTAATGACAATAATTGATCAGGGAAACTACTATCAAGCCAAGTTTCAGAAAGTGTAACTACATCGAGGTTTTCCGCCTCTGCCAGGATATGAACTTCGTCGAGCTTGCCTTCGGTTTTTATACTGCGAATATTAGCATGACAGACAGAGAAGGTGTTCTGCAAATCGTCCGTTGGTGGCCCTGGGTTCGGGTGTATGTCTGAAAAGAGGGCTTTACACAAGGATGTAATGATATAGCGCAAGTTAGAATATACTTCAAGAACTAATATGATGAGCAGTAGTGTGAGGAAGCTGTACGAGGAGAAGACTTGGTCATGACAAAAATTTGGGGGGAGGTGTATGCTTATTTTGTGTAGACCATGTGTATTGTTAAATAGTCCAGACACAGCTCCATAATGTTGTACGCTAATACCCATTTTGGAGGTACAGGAAAAAGATGACCTTCACTGGATACTGTGCGGCAGGAACATGTACAATACCAGCTGTAACATAGAGAAACACTTTGTGACTGATGGAATTGTTGACTCGATACATGCCCAATTCGCAGATAACCAATCTAACACAAGTACAAAATACAAGGTATGAAAGAACAGATATAATACACATAACGAAAAACGTGAACAAGGTAGTAAGAATGACCGTTCAGCGGGACTCGGTTAACATAGGAAGGAAAGACAAAAAACAAAAAAAAACAAACAAACAAGCAAAAAAAAAAAAAAAACAAAAAAACAAAAACAAAACAAAAAAACCCAAACAAACCCACAGTGTATACGTAATTAATGCATAAAGCATGAATAAACATAATCATAACAGGAAACAAAGATGTGATTTGCGTAATCCCTGCGATAAGTGATGCACCATGATAGAACAGGCAGCACGTGTCTTTACAACAGGGCCCAGTGTAAGCCAAATTAATTTGCTGTATGAAGTCGGCCACAAGCTTGAACAAGAGAACTTGCATAATAGATTTGCATATGAATGGACTCAATCACGTGTCCGTTGGCGAACTTGATTGTGCTGGTCAGCCACTTACGAATGAATAACTTACCATTGCTGTTATAGGGCAGAAACATATCACACAAGTATGATTGAATACATAATACTAAATAAGTAACTCGTCAGCCGAGAAGCAGATCATAGAGAACGGTATGCAAATAAGATTAATACAAACAGCTATCATATATGAATTCAAAGTTGAGGCGGTCAAGAGATTTGTCGTGTATTTAAGCAATCAAGATGGAATAAACCTCAGAGATATCGTTAATAGTAACGAGACTATTAGAACATCCTCCTGTAGTTGTACAGTCAAGTTGGTAATATCTATTAGGGGGACAAATTATCCCGTAGGTTGTAACCTGTAAAACATTCAAGGTCCAGCCTAAGCCGTTGTGCAGAATGGACTGGGTCAACAGCATAGATTAGTTAATTAGCATAATTTATCCAAAGTAAACCCATAGAAATATTATCGCATATGCTCAGTGAACATGCACTTATGTCTGTGCTGAATCGCGACATGTTCAGGAACCTAAGTTGCTAATTTGTAGAAAGCAAAGCTGTTGCTACACTGCAGAGCATACACTTGCTGAATGAACAGACTCGAACGTTTACTTGTACACATCATCTGTTAGTGACACATGATTCAGTACATCATATAAGTAGTAATTGTATGTGATTATGATTATTGAATCAACACCTTGACATAATGAGACCATTGTATGTATCTCGTAGAATGCTGGGCTTTGAGACGTGTATCATGCAGGTGTGTTGAATACATAAGTTATCAAGAAATTGCACACATTTATCACCAGATATACCACGCCTTGCATCAAAGCACTATGCATATGTGATGCAGAAAGACAACTGTTGGACGCATGTAGCTTACTAGTAACTGTAGTAAGCGTGGTAGATCGAGCCTTGATGCGTCACACATATAGCACATGTGGCTAACAAATAGCCGTTGTATTTGGACAAGCCATGATACGCATATTATGCATGTGTAAAGCGTTACAGCATTAACAATAATTAAGTAAATTCAGACTTCTGTTACGTCAAAAAGGCAGTATGTATTATTAAGATTCAGTCACCGTGTGGATTGGCCCGACCTTTCATGGCTAAGAGTAACGTTATTGAAACGCTGAGCCTGTAAGAGAGTGTGACCAAAAAAGTTGGCAATACGTGTATTACATGAACGAAATTTATATGCCACTCCGACAAAATTCCAAAACAGATAAGTTTGTAAGTCAATAAATAAATAATTAATAATAATAATAATAATAATAATAATAATAATAATAATAATAATAATAATAATAATAATAATAATAATAATAATGATGATAATAATAATAATGATGATGATGATGATGATGATGATGATGATGATGATGATGATGATGATGATGATGATGATGATGATGATGATGATGATAATTATTATTATTATTATTATTATTATTATTACTATTATTATTATTATTATTAGAGACCACTTAGGTGTGCGTTACTCAGACGGCCATAAAAAAATACTTCAAAAGTTTTATAACAAGTTTAAAAATGTAAAAAAAGAAAGCTGGTTTTGAGCAGGAATGTGGTCCATTATGTGCATCTCTGCAAGCTGCATAGCTGCATTGGATCCTTGTTGAGATATTATGGTAACGTCCTCCCCCTCTGCACCACTCAGATGGCCTTGAATATAAATGGTTTAAAGTTTAATAAAAAGGTTTATAAAATAAAAACAGGAAGCTGGTTTTAAATAGGAACCTGTTCCAACATAAGTTGCAATGCTGACAAAAACGTAGTAAAGCTGTGTTCAATATGATTTAGACATCGCGGTAACGGTGTCAGGGTTGACGCAACTCAGACAGCCTTCAAATAAGTGCTTTAGAAGTTTCATAAAACGTTTAAAAATCATCAGAAGAGGCTGATTTTACATAGGAACTCCGTCTATTAAAACATACATCTGTGACAAAAATTTCGTAAAGCTGGAGTCAATATTTTTTTAGATATCGCGGTAACGTCGTCAGAGTTGACGCCACTCGGACGGCCTTCAAATGAATACATTAAAAGTTTCATGAAAAGTTTAAAATAATCAGAGAAAGCTGGTTTTCAACAGGAGCTACGTTCATCATAAAGTACTTCTGTGACACAAATTTGGTACAGTGCATATATTTTGAGATATCATGGTAACGTTGACAAGACGGACGGACTTCCCTACTATGATACACTTATTTAGAAAAACATGACCCATATTCATAAATATTAAACCCAACAATAACAGCAAAGATATTCAAGAGTTACCAAAGCATTAACATTCATCTTCCAATACCAATGTGAAGAAACAAATTTCACTCCTAACTTGCGACAGGCGGTCACCCACGAAAGGCATCTAGTGGTTTTAAACCGATCCTCTCAACTTTTGAAATATTTTTCATTAAATACAGACTAAAGTGTTTATATATGCAAGGCCCAACCAGTAAGAAATACAAAACTTATTTGTCAGCAACAACCTTTTCACCTGCAAACAAATCAAACGTGATTTCCCATATTACAAAGATTCATAAGTGCCTTGAAACCAACTTTTTGAAGACTGAAAGCCTATCAAGGTCATGACCAAGGTCAAGGTCAAAAAGAATTTCCAAGATCACATAACATGTACCAATTTATGATATCTATACCACATACATGTACAAAAACAAGAAAAAACAAAATAGTGTCAAACTGATAGAATAATATATAGTTGAAGGTCATGTGAAGGTCAAGGTCACAGTATGGAGCATATTTTTTGTTTGTGCTATCTTTTTGGAGGTATGAGGTCGCCCAATTATGAATTTGAATGATTATTTTGAAATAGATTGTCAGTGTGTGGTGAAAAAAGCAGATATGGAGGCAGGGGAGGGCTGAATGAACAACCAACAGAATTTCAAAGGTGCTCGAAGGTGACAAGATCTCACCCGGCATTTTCTGACTTTGTGTGACCCAGTCGTCATAAATCAGACATAAATAAAACTATAGACAATAATGTCAGATGAACCCAAACTTTTACCGGACCACGTGGGTTGCTGCAGCAGCGGGTTGGAAGCAGATCTATACAAAAGGGGCGTTACAGGAGTACGGGTGGTAGCGGCGATGAAGACAATTGCCACTACTTCTTAAAACGTCATATTAACACCAATAGAGCAAAGAGACACATGACAGACCAGAATTATTTCTTTTGCAACCTTGGTGATTCTAGCTCTACTATCTGAGTGTGACATACGCATTTCGCTGGAAAATAAAACAACCTTTGACGGCTGTGTGTATGGGGCGGGGGGGGGGGGGTGAAAGGTCATTCAATAATGACCATAGTGGGAATTTGTTGCTCCGAAAGCTGCATTTTGAGCAAATGTTCCCATTCAAATTTCAACGATCTCCTAAATATGCCCCAAAAAGAGAGATACTGGTCGCTGATGGGCGAAAACAGTATCAAATGTCTCTTCAAAAAATTTTGGACACCATTATTGCCTCAAATTTGGCAATCTTGCTTGAAGATTCCTTGAGAGGGTACATTACCGGCCAACCCACCCTATAAAGTGACCTTTACAGGTAAAATGCTTTACATAATTGTACATAAAAACACCCAAACTTCGTGGTATCTCTACTACACAAGTCAGATGGACAAAGTACAGATTAGTCTGCTGTACGGGAAGTTTAATAATTCCATAAAAAATGTAGTGAAGTGCTTGGCCTCTACATTTGTTTGTTGGAAAATGATCAGAGCCAATTCCATCACATGCGCTCATCGGACAAAAAGCGAAAATCGTAAATTCCAGTCAAAAAAAAAAATACTATGCACGGTGGTGGAGTTTTAACAATACGCCCCATGTATGTGACTAGATTCTACATTTTATGCAAATCATTTCTTTACTCGTGGAAAGTTATATACTAAAACAAAACTTTTCCATTTATGCACGTTCGATTGCTCTATCATCTTAATCCCACGAGCGAGTGCCGACTTAATTGGGATATGCTAGGATCTATAGTTATGCTAAAATTGGCAAAAGACAAGTAAAAGAGCCCGAGCATGATATACGCTATCCACCTAACTGATTGTCTCTTCCTCTTGTGTTCACCTTACTAATTTCAACCCTTAATGGACCTACAGGGAGTCAAAGATCTAGCTTAGCCTGATACTTACGTACAAATCCGTAATGTTCATTATTTTATACACACCTCATATACATAGATCATGGCATACGCATCGCATGTGTCAATGAATGCGGTTGCGGGGAATTATTCCCGAGGTATGTATTTCCCCTAATGGAACCCCATTGGAAAATTAATTCCGGGGAATTATTGGTGATCTTGTTTGGCTTCAGACTGCTACAGGCACAGGTGAGTTGGGACACCCCTGACTCTGCATGCGTAAGGAATCACGCAGCAAACGGGGACCACATGGTCGAAATCGTGTACCAGTATCATAAATAAAAACGAGAAGATATGATGTTCATTTTTAATTGAACTACAGCTCCTGGAGTAGCAAGGGTCTCCATGGGCGCTGATGGACTTTGGCGATTTTTTTTTTTTTTTTTTTTTTTTTCGGAAAATAAAAACCGAGAAATATTTATCAAGCCCAATACGGGAAATTTTCCACTCGGGCATATTTTTACTTATACAGTAGGCCTATAATAACAAAGAATTTTGCTCGTTGGATGTGTTTACATTATAGCTACACTTGGCGGAGGTGGAGAATTCAGAGCAGGTATTGTGTTACAAAATTTGGCTTTTTGTGTTCTTGTGAGGATACTGCAGCGCTTAATGACATCTTATTGGCAGGGAGGACTGTCTTTTATCCCATGGATGTGTAGTCCAGCGTAACTATGGACGGGCCGTTCTACAACGTGTAGAATTGCCAATCCACACGTTTATTATTATTATTAATAATCAAAAAATCAAATGATCCCTCCCTTAGTATCGGCCTGAATGTTTATTTAACAATTCGCTCACAAAGTGAAAATTATGGTCAGATTTGAAATCTTTGGATCACGACCTTTCCCAAAAACATACTACCCATTCATACTTTTTGATCTGATAGCTTTGCTATGGAGTGTTAGCCCAAAAATGATTTTGGTGTATCTTCTGTCATTAAGGTACATTACTGGTCTGTGGGCCTACGTTGGGCTATGTCCGCGTTACACGTGCACCCTTACCACGTGCCCGATGGCGTTCCAATACTCATCTGCAATGTGTTGACCATTGTTGAACATTAGACTGACGAGAAACTACACTGAGTTGGTATTTAGTTTTCAAACCAAAACGCAAACTACAGCAGTTAATACTTTTGATCGACAACAAGTTAAAATGAAAGTCTCTTTACATGTTCCCTAACATAGCCTACATTTTGGGACCAAGAGTGTCGAGTGTGTGTAAAGCGCGACTGGCCTGGCGCCAATGCTGACTGAAAGCAGTGTGGTTCAAATATGTGAAAAACAATGAGTTGCTCTTGCTCATTTGTGACATCCTAACGAAATCGAGAAAATAACATATTGTTGTATAAGTAAATTAAAGGAAAGGATGAAATGTACGGATATGGATGCGTTTTCACTATCTACATGTAGGTGCGAGAGGGTTGTGCAACTTGTATATTATGCATTGGCAATTATTGGAAAGCCATTTGTGGTAGAAAAAAATGAAAAAAAAATGCTTTTCGGCTACCTGTGTCTAATATCTTGACCAAAGTAGATAAGAAATGGCAAATAGCGTTACATGTACTTGGAGATGGAAAGAAAAAAGATAAAAATCAAACGAATAAGAAAAGAAAAAAATACGGTGACTACGCTGACTTCACGTTTCAAATGGCGGCAAACCGCGGGATGAAGCTTATAAATTTGAAAGAGGTGGGCATTCTTGTTAAATTTTAATTAGGATCCCACAGATGTCTAGGCCTATCACAGACCATAATGTCGCAGATGTTAAGTATTAGAGCTCTTATCCAAGTGGTATTGTAAGCAAATTCCAAGTACGGAAACAAACAA
>OZ026621.1:26882406-26924906 GCA_964020975.1 Hermodice carunculata | reverse complement strand
TTCGTCAATGCCAGAAGACCGGTGTATGTGGCGTTCTTCACTTATATATGCACCCTAACTGCTTAGAAATATAAAAATTTGATTTGAAAATTAGTTAAAAAAGATGCATTGCACAGCACTTGAGGCGCGTTAGATTACACAGACAGACAACATATAGACCTACTTAGGAATGTAGATTATATGCATTTAAAGCCATCCACAAGGATGTGTTGCATAGCAAATTATATGATTCAGGTATAGACGCACATATACAGATTACATGTAGGCTAAAGGTGGTCTTTGAAATAGACTTACATGGAGTTTAATTTTTAAACAGTATGATCTACGATCCGCACTGCATATATGAAAGGTTAACAATTATGCGATGGTTTGTTGAAAATGTTGTGAAAGTTGAGGCATAATAGTTAGCGTTGCTTGACGTACAGTGTGGTGAACGTCTTAAGCTAGGTTTCCATGTGCGCGTATTGCGCATTGGGTACAATGTATTGCGTAGTTGGGGTGCGTATTGCCTACTGCGGATACCATTTTCCATGTATCCGCAAACCAGGCGTATACTGTACCTATGTATGTTTACTTTGGTAGGATTTGGCGCCATTTTGTGTATGTTACGCGCGTTTACCCTGCGTGATGCGTACAAAATCGCCACACAGAGCGATTGAAACGCATAGGCAACACGCAGTACGTATTACGAACTACGCATACATGGGGATGGGGTAGCTAATTTGAGTCAATCAATTATTACGCACTAGGCAGTACGCACTAGGCAGCAGGGCCTTCTAAAAAGCAGCGAGCCAGATAATATTATATAAATCTTATTCTTATTATGTGTACATGCGATTGTAACATGTAGGTTTTATGGGAGCCTTGGTAAGTGTTTTTTTTTTTTTATTGTGTGACATGATGTTGAATGTTTAAAATGGCACCACGCTGCCTGCTTTTTTGCGGCCTTCCATCCCTGTTGTAAATAACATTGAAAAAAAATTGAATCGGACTCCCCGGCAAATAATACCAACATGTTACTCTTTTATAGAGATGCATAGAGTGTATTACAAGTTATTGATATACAACCTAGAAAGTGTGCCGTTCACACAAATATACTACTCTTATTTATAGTAAAATTCGTAATACAGTATATATATATATTTTCAAATGGTACATTTTGATTGTTTTAAACTACAAATCTGATATCATATGCACTTGCAAAATTACTTACATGATCGTCTAGCAACACCATTGCAAAAATGACAAACGGATTTATTTGATAAATAAATCTGTGCTGTTAGCATCTTGCTAAAATATAATATCACACCTCCAAGAAGAGTTGTCATAACTTATCTGCAATAGATCAACATTGACAAAAATCCCTTTGAATGGCCCGGTAATTGTTATTACTTACGGTTGTCTCAAGTCACTCATATGCATGTATGGGACTTGTATGAACCATAATCATTACATTTTATATCTATACGTTTGCTTACTATTATATTATTGAGAAGATAGGGCAGGCGATGTTACTAAATTTTCGATGAAGACATTACCTCGATACATTACAACAGCACTCCATCTTTCAACTTTCCGATATGATACATGAACAAGGAACTACATCTGGCCAGTCAACACCTGAACGATTCCAGTTTCCAGGCATGCCGCGTAGGTGTCATTCTACAGGGCCGAATCCTCCAAAAGCTCTTTTAACCACACTGGTTCCATTGTACATGAATAAATCTGAGCAATATTCTGTCAAAAATCGCAGGTGCTAACGTTACTGCGGAGAACTCACGTCCTTCACGTTCCAGTATATCTAGCTTGAAGAGCCCCCGTTGCCACATGAACAGTCTGGTTGTCACCACTGGCAGTTCAGATTCACACAGTCCCGCTATTATTTTAACGTCTCAACTATGTCCCAGCACACGTCGGCCTAATCTCTCAAACTTTTTGTTGTTGTATTTACATTTTCAGATAATGCTCACTCTGCATAAGTCCCTTTATACATTGTACATTGCACTAATTTATTCGAAACATTAACCTTCCTTTTACACTAATCACACATATATGTTGGATGCCACTCTTCAAAATAACAAATTGATTTTGCTGCCATTATGAAAATTGTAATTCTGTCCCCAATGCCAATGGTTTGTAAATGAGCATTGGGGCGATCTTACCGAGTCAGGGTGGGAAAACAGTTATAATATATGAAACCAAAAGTAAATTTTTTACAAATATGTTAGAACATCAACAATGATATGATAAATGATATGGCTGCGATTCACTCTGCTATTCAAATTAAATGCATTTTTGTGAGACTGTCCCGCAATCATTGCATTAAATTGCGCAATGTTCAAAATGGCGCTCGCCGCCACATGGCGTCATGTCGCATTTGGATTTGTAACTAATGAAAACTCCTTCAGACCCAACGGAGCGGGCAGATACATGTTAAGATATTAAGTCATGTTTTAAAAGTACTTAAAGTACTTGCCCTGGTAACTCGGAGAACGGACACCTGGAAGCGTGCTGAAAACACCTGGCCGCGATTCATTAGGGTTTTTCTTTCCCACAATGAATCGCGCTATGTTTATAAATAGGGCTGACAGTGTGTGCGTGCATGCCTTGATGGTATCGTGTTGCATTCGGATTTATAACTAACGGAAGATAACAGCCCATGTTTACCGTCGAGACAAATTGAAATAAAATGCGGTGTTTGAGTTGACTCTACTGCAAAATAACGGCACATTGGCCAGCTCTTCTGTTAACTTGCAACTTGGTTACGGTTGAGTAGAACCACAGCTTGTTTACGGATGGTCGTCTGTGGGGCGATTTTGCTGGTTGTCGGTCGCGTGTCGCAACTGGTCAAGGGCTGTCCAATTGAAGCAAAATGTTTGTATCACAGTTTTTGAAAAATGCTATACAATTTATCCAAAATAAGTGTTTGTCATGTGAAGACGTTGAAGTAATGCTCATGGGAATCTAAAATTACTGCTTCAGAGATTTCCAGTTGGACAGCATTGCAGTCGTTCGCGTCATGTCTTTTAACATTTGAAAAGCGCCCGTGCCAAGGAAAACTGGTCGGTTTGACCAGGTGGGGATTGGGGCGATAATTTCAGGTACTACTGTTATATGATTATACCATGCAGAACCTGCCAGATTATATCAAAGAAAGTGAATGTAAGAACACTTTCAAAAATAAGATGAACTTATTCTAGGTGCATGACTGCCACGAGATGGTTGTCCTGGAGAAGGACCACTTTATATATTTATAATTTCAGTATCTTTGTGTTATAAAAGTTATGCCTGTGGTGCTTATATTTATTTATTTATTTATTGAAAATTTAGATATATCTTTTAATTCATAAAAGATAAAAGGGTATTTCAGCGAAAAACCTGTGCAAAGCACTTAATAATTTTTTTTTTCTGATTTCATACTCGCTATTTTCATGTGGTTCACAATGGCAATAAGCCAAGGCAGGATCCTCTAGGCATTTAGTGCTGCCATTCCAAGCATCATAGTTTGATGTGCTTTCAGCAATTATATTGCGCAATGCTAGCATGTTTGTGAATAAAATATTATCAATCAATCAGACAATCAATCAATCAATCAATCAATCAATCAATCAATCGATCAACATTCAGTAATAAATGTTTAGTACATTTAGGCTGGGCCTTGTGTTTCCTTTTACTTGTTCTCCCTCTTGCTTTTGTAGAGAAAGTGCAAAAAATTACTAATTGCAGGATAATTTATCCGTTAATTTTCCCCGAATTAATAAGCATAATATGTGTGCAAAAAATTCCCGTAAGTGTTACATGTATAGATACAGAACTTTTCTTATCTTCATTGATAACAGGGCGATGCCCTTTTTTCAATTTATTTTTTACTAATATTTGCTAATTAATAACCATGTCAAGGCAAGATTTTCCACTCGAAACTCCCCATAATTCACCATTTTGCATGTTTAAATTCGAAATTTATCGGGGAAGAAGGAATTCCCGCAGACCCCCGTAGCATGCCTTCGGACGCTTGCTTTGGCCCTTTGGACCACATATGCCTCATGTGGGCCACTGTAAAAATTATGTACTGTTTTGGACCACTTGGGTCTATGAGTTTCTAGCACTGGCCTGGGTCTATCAATATTTGTGTAGGGAAGGTCGGCCCGAAAGTACATGTCCCTTTTGTTGCTGTTGGTATTGTTCCATTAATTTTAGGGTTGACCCTTTTGAGTAGGTTCTGTCAGGTTACCAGAACCACACGTATATTTTTGTTAGGCCTTCGGAACTCGGACATTTGTTGAAACATGATGTTTAAAATGGATGTTCTTTCCCCTTTTACACACAACCTCTTTTGACGTCAGTTTAATTTGTTACCTGGGCACAGCCTGAGGCACCTGTGCAAATATAAATGTCCTGTTCTTGGAACTAAAGTTTACTGTGCCTTCTTTCAGCAAGCCTAAATGTGACGCCATGGTCACATGACTGTTTCACACTATTGAAACTTTTTTTTTCATATCTTGAATATACCTTAGACGTATAAATGAGTTTCGAACGCCATATGTCTTTCATCCATCCTGTGTAAGATTACATTGTTCCCAAAGGAATATTTGCCGTGAAAATGCTTACAGGTTTCACAGAATATTCCCCTGAGGCCAATGTAATCATACCCAGCATGGAACACACAAACACAATTCTAAAATGGACGAACAGAATCCTAGGTGTCAGTACTAATCGATACATATGTAATAAGAAAATTAAAGTTTTATTATTTTTAGTTCATCACCTTTGATTTTCAATGGACAGAGATGACATTCTGAATGTGGCATCTGCTATTACAAATGGCACTCTTATATGCTGCCATCTGGGTTTCACCAGGAATTTAATATTTAGGCGTTCTGGGGACTGTCGGTACAAAAAAACCCTATTTTTTACCATTGCGGTCGTTTCAGTGTTAAGTTTTGATGATAAAGTCGCTGTTTATCTTACGAATGGAAATTTTCGTCGTGTTGTTTGAGGTTACAAGATAGTTTCCGTCCTAGGACAGTTGTTTTGAAGGTAAAATGTGTCATTTGAAGTCCTACACGTGCCACATACGTTGGTTGGCTACTGACAAAATACACGAGTTTTGGCAAATATTTTATCAGTGATAATAACGTTATTTCTGCGTGCTACAGGGCATAAAATATTAAATATTGGGATGCTATTAACTGTTTTGTGCGTAAAGGACGCAATACATTGCATCAAATAAAACCCTATGTCATCAAATGAAATAAGACATTGACAGAAAAAACAAAAATCATTTTAATCTATTAAAACCGCAAGGCTAATGGATGTTGTTTAAACAGAAATTATTTTAGAGATCTTTCAAAATTATCCAGGACATGACTTCAGATTATTGGATATTCTCCTAACGTTATGAAGCGCCAGATATTGCGTCTCTTTGCAGCTTTTTTACTTTTTATGCAACATGTTTGCGTGATATGGAAGCTTTTGTGGATCCTCCAAAACACATGGTGAGTGCGCATGAACATTACGAACCTACACATTTCCATGTGTTTTTCCGTTACCTTTCCTCTCCTTTGCCACGGAAGGAAATAGGGCCCATAGCTGTGAGTCAATCATTCCCACTCCCATCATATTACATGCTAAACACATGTTTTTGTAATTGATTTGCGCATTTTTTTTTCATTTATAACCTAATTCAACAAGCTATATGTTCATCTAAAAAGTTTTCAGACCAGAATATATCGTGGAAACAGGCAAATATTTCTACTAGAAAGCCTGAGAAAGCGCAGTGAATAGATCGCGTTTGGTAATACGTTGATGTCCGACCCAGAATTAGGCCTAATGCATTTTCAATTGTGAGAAACGTGTAATTTAACATTCTAACTGTAAGAAATGGCAATGATAATATTCATTTTTGGGGAACAAATTACAGAGAGACACAGTCAAACGTTATCATAACTCCGTTTTTAAAGCGGCTCATAACGTGTGTGCTATTGTAAGTAGGTCGTCTATATTATCGTCGTTATAATTAGATTTCAGTAATCGAGTAGCAATGTCTTTTGAGGGAAGAGTGAATAAAACTTTTGCCTTCAGGTGGTATTTTTGTGGTCCTTAAATGTGGAAGATGATGAAAAAGAAGCGAAGTGAGCTTGAATTTAAGAATCAAATCTAATGCTCGCTTTCAAATGCAAAATCGTTTTCAAAAAGTAATAATGCCAGGGCTACCCCAGTTAAGGGTGGCATGTCAACTGTTTTGGGAAATCCCTAAAACAGAGATGAGTCTAAATGCACAACATCTTGCTTAAAACTTCTGAAAATTATACCATGCATAGTCACCAATTGGTCATATAAAAATCTGTAAACTGTTAGTTAAATAAAAAAAATAAAAGAATTGTCACATACAAAACAATTGGCAGTTTACAAACATCTTGATACTGTTGGTAAAAAATATATTTGTGAGTAATTCGAAATACTGGAAAATGGGTGTGTGTATATCTTAGCTGTAGCACAACAGGTCAGGACTTAAGTTAGGGACCCGATGTACTGCTTTGTAGACATTTTGCTGGGGTTTTGGAGAGGCACATTTTGCCTACCTCTAATAGCCATTGCATGCATGAGAATGTAAACGAAATTTCAAACATTATGGCAGGATGGCAAAAGATCTTGGATATATCAGAAACAAACTTTATTGCCCTCATTTGGAAAATATGACCCACCATCAGAATGTTAATTTCGTGAACAATGGATCGGTATGAACATTATGTTTTCCAGACAAAAAAAAAGGGTCTGATAAGAAACCCCAAGCAAGATTATGAAAATCAAGTGGGACAAAAAGAGTCAAAATTGTGAGCGAGACAGTCTTACTAAGTCGTTTAAAAATACAATTACCTTAGAACTATTAATACCTGTTTTATTGATATGGGTATTCCGTTTTAAGTTCTCCTGCACTCCTTTAGATTCAAACTTTTATATTGTAGAAATAATGGTAATGTGTACTTCCAGCTCTAAGCTATCATTACTTTTTTCCTTCTTAAAAATGAAAGAATTACATTTAGTCTTAAATAAATTTAAAGATAATTTATTTTCTGACAACCGATCAGACACCTTCGTCAAAGTTGAATTTTTATCACCGGATACATAATGCTCGTAGCCATAGGCACTGTTGGAGGAAGAAAAAGATCATAAGGAACTTATTAAAGGTGTGTCATCAGCGTAGAGAATTGTGTAAATTTGTGATGATCGCAAAAACATTTTGTTTGGGTGAATAATGAAAAGGTCCAAATATCCACTCTCAAGGAACTACTAGGGCTGAGATTTAGTAGAGCTACATTAGATTAAACATATTGGAACCGCTTTTCCAAAACAAATATGAAATAATAATAAGCAATACCTGCCACACCATAATACTCACCTTTTTTTACAGGGTATCTACGGTCCAAAGTGTCAGAGGCTTTTGATATATAAAAAAAATGATTTACCGAAGTCAAACGTCTGAATAGTTTTATCTCCAAACACAATTGAGGCTCTTTCTGTAGAATGAAATATCATAAAACTATGTTGGCTTCAGTAATATGAAGAATACGTTGTGACGTAATCACATAGTTGGTTTGAACCACCTTCTTGCAAACGTTTGATACAACTGGCAATCAGGATATGGGCTTGAAATTGTCTAGATATGTATTATCTCCTTGTTTGTGTATTTGTATAAATGCATGGCGTTGTGCATTTTAACCTCTCAGGAAAAAACAGTTAGTAAAGATTGTTTGTAATGATGGTTAATGGCTCAGCAAGAACAGGAATAGGTGACCACTTACCTATTGCTATATGCATTAATACAGAGTTGGAATGTTTTTATTTCTGTTTTGGGGGGCACATATAAACATATACATTTTCATTGGCTATATATATTTTTGCTGACCCATTTCGCAATTTTTACTTTAATTTGAATGTTAATCAAGGTCTATGTGTGCATAACATCGTTTGTATTCATATAGACATTAAAAAGCTATATTGAATTGTGGTCTTTCATTTCACGTTATGTGAAATTGGGTGTCCCTTAAATATCAACTGTGTCCTTCAACATATAGCAACATGTAAATCCTCAGATCTTTTGGACAAAATTATTCCTCTGTTACGCGATGTCCTGCAGTGGGATAGATTGCAAATACATGATCAATTTAAGGCGCTGCTTTATGCGCTAAGATTATTGGCCGTGCAATTTTGAGTTCACAATCAGTACAGATCTACCTTCATATTACTTGCAGCACTAGAACATGAAAAGCATTTTTTGCTTAAGTGTACCTGACGCGTTACATATTTCGAACTCTCTTACACTACCTTCGTTGGGTCTCTTTTCTGTTTGCTCTGTCAGCTTTTGTTGTTCTCTGTTTCATCTTTGCTGTCCATTTTTTCTTTAATTCCTTCCGTCTCATACAGCTTTTCTCCTGTTTACTGTCTTTCTCTCTCTCAACTCTCTTCTTTTCCTGGAGAAAATCTTAACATAGTTATAAAGATGACAACCCGGAGGAGCAAGAGTAAGCATAAGCGAGGAAGAATACCACATGTGAGCTTTAAATGTGTCTCCGACAGCTCAATCTCTTACTTAAAAACCACCACTGAAACTAGCCTAATAAGCTAAATTCTGTTTTTAAACACATTCTTGAATAGAGCTAAAAATGTAAAGGTGGATACACTGTAGCCAATGCCCAGTGAGACTGGCAACTTTGGATAAATATTACGCATTTATTTTTTCAACAAATTCATTAAATTATACAGAACACCTATTTTTTCTGATACTACTCATCCATAGATTTTTATTATTTTTTTTATGCAGCGGGATTGGCAGTTTGAAATTTTAAAGCGTCTTTCTGACTTGGTAGGATTTCCACATTTTTCATGCAGAAGTCACAAATTGAAATCAGAGAAATTATGTGTATATATATATATATATATATATATATATATATATATATATATATATATATATATATATATATATATATATATATATATATATATATATATATTTGTGTGTGTATATATGTGTGTATGTGTGTGTGTGTGTGTGTGTTATGTGTGTGTTTGTCCAGGATAGCATACAATGTTCAGTCCTGCAATAGCACAAATATAAAGTTATAAAATGTGCCAGTTGGACCTTAAAGGTTGTTTATTTTCTCTCTAGATATTGTTCCAAAGTCATGAAAAGTGTTCTAAGAAACATGACCCATTAGAACCGCTCCTAGATACGGCATTTTTGTTTTGATGCTTGTTGATTTAAATGTGATAAGGCAAATCGCTTGTTTGTAAGACGAGATATAAATTGCATAGGTTGAGCAAAACAAGTTCCAAGATATTCGCATTCGAAGAAAATGTTGCCAATTCTTATGTAATTATGGCTGTAATGTGACATATAGTCCCTTCATCTGCCCTCTTTTTACTATTGTGTGAAATAAACTTGTAGCTTTACATCTGTGATGTTGTCACCAAAAAAAAAATGTGTGGCTTAAAACTCGACATTTTTAACTTGGGAACGTCAAACGTAACCACACTTGCGTTGCTTGGGTGGTTTTTTTAATTGTGGCTTTCCATGTTTGGGGCCGAGCATGTGGATTATGCTAATTTGATTGTACAATGGATATTTCAAAGTAGTCAGAACAATGATAGTGATTAGTCTGATCTGGCCCATCCTTCTTCCCATCGATAGTGGTGTCCTATTCCCTACAAATAGCTCTTGTCAGTTGCCCACCTGACTAATAACACCTCATACAAATTTTATGTTCACACACTTGACTTTTCGGGAGCATGTATGTTAAGTATCAAACAGACCAAAAATAGTAAAAGGTGATTAGACTTTATCCAAAGGTGCTGGCTTTAGATCATCCGGCTTAAATAATAACTTGCATCATGTCAGTGACCTATTTTGAACGATGTTCCATAAGAGTAACACCCATTGACGCTGATTCCACTTGTGTTATACTTCACAACAGGCTGGCATAATGGCATAATGGGATATTTCATGGTATTTGTATTAGAGAGGAGATAAAAAGCTCGACAAGCCTTTTCTTCACAATCTAACTAGTCAACCTATGCCACAGTCATACATTTAGAATAGGGACAATCTTTCCCTTTTCTGTTTTGGTATTCCCCTGCTTGGCCCCTAATTTCTTTCTTATCACGTACTTGCCAAAAATAAGAGTGTTTGTATTCCCCAAAGTGTGTGTGCTTTAAGATGAAATCTATACACATGTAATTGGTTGTCTAATAGTGTATTTTAATGACATAAAACTATGAATAAACAGCATACAATCTGATACTTTGCATAAAACAACTGCTTCGTTTTTTTTTTTGTTTTTGTTTTTTTTTTGGAGTGCCAAAATTAAGTACAGATTATTTGGATAAATGACTGCCTATATCTTAGTAACAATCCTGTGAATAATTAGTAAAGTATTAGTAGTACTATAGATGAAAGCTAATTTTTATAATTGGTACAGAGCTGTTTCTAAAAGATACGTTAGTGTGAAACAAGAGCTCCAGGGCCACACCTTCCGTGTAGTTCCCCCTGCCCTCCAACTTCTCTGAACTCCATGGCAAATACAGTCACTGTCTACGTCTGAACCTGTACATTACTTATAATAATTTTTAGCGTTTGATTCAAATATATGACAAACATTTCATTTCATGTTTTTTTCACATTTAAAATTGCCACAGGAAGTAGCAGGGTTACAAACGTTGACATGACAAGAGGCCAGATATGACACTGAAAAAAATATATTTTATCAGCACTGTACCATGAAAACGTCTTGCAAAAAGCAGGGCAAATATGGCATTTACTTCCCATGTAGAAAACGTGCAGTAATGAAAAATAAAAGGTATTAAAAGACGATTAAGTTAACGACCATCGGCAAAGACCGCACACATCTAAAGTTGATATAGAATTGACTTTGATTGTGTGCACATGAATGAGCCACTAAATTCTCTGCACCAAATGACACGTGTTTTCTTTACATTCAAGGACAATCAATTTGAGTGGATAAATAGACAACCTTTAACTTACACAAACTGGAAAATGATTCATAAACGTAATTCTGTGAATTCCGAAGAGCTTAAAGGGTCAAGTATAATGGATAAGTTGAATATGTCATTTAGCACAGGAGCTCTGATACAAAAACACTTACGACGCAACAGCTCCATGAAATGTGTTGGCATAGTTTATAGGAGACCTTGGACAAATGGAGGATGGATAATTGTCCCTTGTTCAGAAAATATTGAACGAGCTGGCTTCATTTGTGAGCATGAAACGTTCAAAAAAGAAAAGCTAATATCCTCCATACAGCACATTTTCAATCAGCCAGGCTGTCCCCCATTTTGGTTTGTTTTATCTGGCGAGCACTGCGTATTGCCGTTTATTGGCCATGTTGAACACACTTGGTATATCAAACTTGAAAGATTTTGTTATTTACGCCGTGCAAAGCTTCTTCAAATAAAGTATCGACATGCTGTTATCTTGAATGAAAACTATAAGAACACTATGAACAGTGTATGGTTTAAGTTTAATCCATTTACTTCTCGGGTGGGGATATGCACTTATCACGGTCCCTTACATCCCTTATTAGATATATACAACTGGGAACTTTTCAGAGGAAGGATACTATTTATTGTTCGGCTGGTTTCCAATAGTGGCTCAAAAAGAGCTCTTTTGCACACATCACCAGAAGCTCTGTTACCAGCACTGTTCTTGAAGTGCAAGCCTTGGCCACATATTTCTTTCATTTTCGACATGTTTCACAACGTATCGGTTGGTACGGGGGTAGGAGTTATGTGTGAAACTCGACCAACATCAGTGCTAACAAAATGTTCATCCTATCAATTTCAGTGTGATAATATGGAATGTGTTGTGGAACATAATGCTTGTGACGGTGATTTTGATTGTATTGATGGCTCCGACGAAGCAGAATGCACTAACGTGTGCACTGATAACCAAGTACTAGACGTCTCAGTCCATTACTGTTATGACGCCTGTACCAAACTGATATGTACCTGCTCCGCTTTATATTTCCAATGCCATGCTGGTGGATGTGTACCCTTTTCGAGAATATGGGATGGTATATATGATTGTCAAGATGGCAGTGACGAGGATAGACCTTCTTTGCTGTTGCAAAGGAAGTTCAGTTCAGTAGCAGACAATAAGGGAGAAACTGTGAAACATATTAGATGGGTAAAAGGACGAATGTTTTGTGGGAATGGTAACTGGGTTCCTTGTGATGACCTATCAGAAGGAGAAGACCAGTGCTATTTGCGCTCGCATATTTGTACATATGATCGTGATGACATGGGTAGGTTAAAATATTGCTTTAGCGGTAAACACCTATCAGGCTGTTATGATTTCAAATGTTCCGGAAAATTCAAATGTCCCAAGGCATACTGTATACCGATACGACTCGTGTGTGATTCCAAATGGGACTGTCGTCTGGGACATGATGAATCAGTTTGTAAAAACTATACTTGCCCGTATCACTTACGTTGTAAATATGGTAGCTGCATTCATCCCCACGAAATATGTGACAATACGTTTCATTGCACCAAATCACATGATGATGAATCATTATGCAATATTCCTATATGCCCCGAGACATGTCTTTGCAAAGGACGTGCGGTTTTATGCCAGAATTCCTCTGCCACCATCATGTCCACACTATATCCAGCAGTGCGTGTTGCCACTGTTCACAGAAGTCTGTCTGATGTATGTTGGCAATGCACATCCAATTATCATTTCATGTATAAACTAGATATTTCAACAAACAAGATATTAAGAATAAGCAAGGATTCATTTCACATGCTGAGAGCTCTCCGGTACCTGGATCTAAAAAACAATAAAATAAGAACAATAGAAGGATATGCGTTTCTGTATTTATCACAGTTGCTGTACTTGATCGTTTTTGGTAATCCTCTACAGGATATTATGGAATACGCATTCACATCCTTATCTCATTTATCCGTTTTGCATCTTGGCAATTTCAATTTAAAAGCACTCCATAAATTTTCTTTCGCTGGGCTGCATAAATTAAAAGAGTTAAATATATCTCATAATAAAATTGTGCGAATACAAAGAGATGCGTTTTCACAATTGCTAGAGCTTGGTCTCCTCGACATGAGTGCCAATCAATTGGAAAACTTTGACTCGCATTGGTTTTCAGGTAATTTGAAAATTAATCAATTATACAGTGATTTCTTTCAACTTTGTTGTCTCGGAAAACACATACAAATTTGTAATGTAAAACCCAAGGATTTGTCTGTATGTTGGGGGATTGTCCCATTTAAATTACAGAGCGGCATTCTGTGGTTATTAGCCTTTAACTTTACCCTTTTGGCATTGTTCATCATATTCCTAGAAATACCTTTGTCAAATCATTCAACTAATTCTATTCTTCAGAATTTGGTGTATTTATTTAATAGTACCTCATCAATTTACGTTGTGGCTATTCATATTGCAGCTTTGTATTATGGAACCAATTACATCATCTTTGATGTGAAATGGCGTCATTCTGTCTTATGTAAAATAGCATCAATTGCATCCCTCTATGCCCTTCTGACGACAACGTTTCTTCAGTCTGTCACAACAGGTTTACGAGTAATAAGCATCCTATTTGTGCTCATGGTAAGACAGGTATCATCAAGCATTACAATAGCCCTCACATGTGCAGGTTTGTTTACTTTATCTACGTTCACACTATTTTCAAGTGTTCGCAATACAAGGGCAGGAGAGTTCAACTTAGTCACACCAACATCACCTCTTTGTATATCACCTGTTGTTCGGTCCATGGAAGAGCACCCTTTGATATTTCGAGTTGTGTTCATGGTATTCCAGACGTGTGCTTTCCTTTTTGACAGCATTGGCCATATGGCCATTTGGGCTGCAATTTATCACAGCACGAACACAACCTCCAGAACTAATCGTACGCGTACCTCAGAGATATTCATCAATATAAGTCTTACTATACTCTCCCGAGCATTATCATATACTTGCCTCTTGAGCATGGTTAGTATGGAAAACAGCAATGTATACGAACAACGTATTATCAGTTTCTTCGGCCTGTTAGCTTTGGCAGGGCCTAGTGCTCTTAACCCTTGGATCAAATTACGCACCAACGAGATTGTCAAAAGAGGGCTCCAAAGTTTGTTTTAATTCAAAACAAATATACAATGCCAAGTGGAATGAATTGCCTCCATGTCCTTAGAAGCTCTGACTGACGTTTCGTATACGTAGCCTGGACATATCCATGTGTACGCAACAGTCTCGCAAATAAAGCATAAACAATAACAGTAAGATGCCGAGGGGGAAGTTACCGTGGCAAGCTGAAAAGTGATTACAATTCATATTTAGATGTGCGTTTAAACTATTTAAAGCGCAAGATTTCATTTTTGGACAACTTCCGTCATTTCTTTCATTTTTGTTTCATGGTCCAAGAGGCTGGACACTTTAACTTATATGTGTAAAGTCCATTAGTTTGAAAATCGGCACATATTGCTCACTATCCTTCCTGTTGGTGTCAAGTTGCGAGGGCCATACAATCGAAAATGTCTCAATTATGACGATTTAGTATTTTATGACTTAATAAACTGTTACTGTCACTACTAATTATCTAACATTGCTGATCTGTGTCTTAAACATTTTTTTGTTAGCATGAAAAATTAAATTCATGTCAAATTGAGATTGTGTCTGTATACATTACTTCCAGAGTGTTATAGGACCCCACCTCCCATAATCAAAAGCAAAAAAAGTTGCCATGTGCAGAACGTAAGGTAAATATAAATATTATTAATGGTTTATATCTGTTGTAACACCATTTCAAGTTGACAATGTCAATCCCTGACATTAAGGAAAGTTAAAGTGATCAAGGCAAGTAGTTTTTCAGGCAAAACAAGTGATTTACATTGTCCCAATAGAGTTTTTAACGAATTATAATTTTATAGCTTTTAGTGCAAAAGCGCTTTGTGAGGAAATAACAAAAGTCACTAACGTCAAGTGTGTCCGATTGAAACTGATGTTTACATTAGTACGTGTCCACAGAGCAAACAGTTTTTAAGTTCCGTTTGTGGCTCTACAAAATTGCTTTCGTGCATATCTTACTGACCGTTTCTGGTAGAAATAACAAAGTACATACAAGTTGTGATTTCAGATGCTTTGTTTCCAATAATGTTTTAAGCATAGTTGTGACGATAGTACATACAATTTGTGAATTAAGATGCTATTCTTGACAATAAAATTAAACATAGTTGTGACTTCAGCTCGTTGCACTACAGATGTGATTGTATAGACAAGTAAACATTGACAGTCGTTTGTAATGAATTGCATTTTGCTTGTCCCAGACAACAGGATGATATAAATTGTCACACCCTGCATGTAGAGTTTTATTGGATCTTACTATCTGAACACAAAAACTCACACACGCACACGCACATGTACACACGCGATATATAACAGTAGATATTGTAGACATATTTCGTATCAAATGGTCGCAAACTTGACTATATTCTGGGTAAGACGACATCATGTCGATGAGACTTTACACCTGATTGTTTCCCCATTCAATTTTTTTGTATTTGATCTGCAGAAAGTCTGTTACCATTGAAACTCACAGAGGCAAAAGATCGGTTGTTAAAGGGGAACTGCTGGCGTGATTGTCCATATTACATGCATTAGACATATGTTTAAAGTATCCAGACCAGAACTTTTACAAGTCTAGACTAAATAGACACTTAAGTAAAAGCATTTTTTCGTATTTCTACATATTGCGGTTGTAACACGTTGCCCTCGACTTGAAACGGCTGGGCTCGTGTTGCGTGACGTCACAGATCTCACACACCATACAGCTGTTGTAGCGTTTAAGAATATTCTGGTATTTTGCACATTGTCATACATATTGTGAAGCTTTCTTCCTATAAAATCCCTATTATGTTACTATTGGTACTCTGTGCTTTTGACTATTTAATTTTTGTTTTTAACAATTTTTCTTTGACTTTTGTTTTCCAGAAAAAAATACAACAGCTCCGGCGGTTGGGATTGTCCGCACAGCTGAATATGCATGCGTGTATGAGGAAACACTGTCACTGTTTTAATGCATAACGAAAAGAATGTACCTTTCCGATGTTGCAACCAAAATAAATTATAACACAGAATACAAGTTTTGTGTTGTCGTAAAAATAATTGGTTATACGATCTTTCATTAATTAAGAGCATTCTTATGGGAGAATTTGAGTTTTTGCCAGATTAACTGAGGGAGCAGCTCGTTAAACGGTAAAAGGTAATTATAACTTTCATCATTTATAAATAAAAGATGGTCTCTCCCTCTCTTTTTGTCTTTATGGAACCCTTATGTTTGTGACTGAAGCTTAATGAAGGAAAGGTAAGACACCAAATATAAACCCCACTTTATCCACCCTAGCTCAAAATGTATTTGCGTTCGGATAACAAATCATATATGTGTTTAATTGTCATACTGCAAAGAATTTATATGTCCCATAGTTGGGTATCTGTGATGTTAATTGTTTAAAGAACAATTGAAAGTTGACTGCAAAGGATCCACCCCATAAATGTCGATATAAGTCACTAATTATTTGCGATAAAATCATAATTATACTTGTATCTGAATCCTGGTATATTGGCAACAAAAAGCAATCTTGCGATCTTTTGTTTGGTTTAGGTTTTTCCCTGTCAAAGTTTCACGTTTCAATTTTCCCTTTGATTTCCAGGATGCTCATTTTCTTCATTTCATAGAAAAAGAACGAAGCAAAATTTTGAAAATCGCTGAATCGTTTTTGCAGTTCAGACATAACAGAATCAAAAACCGTTAACTGGATCAAGTTTCACCCAGCTGTTTTTTTTTTTTTTTTTTTTTTTTCGTTTTTTTTGAATGACCATTCATAGGTGGGGCTCTCGTCCTATTATCCATTTTGAGAAAAAAAGCTTCACAGGCCTTTGATGTTGATCATTTGCCTTTGAAACAATACCGTTTGAACAAGTTGAGCTGATATTTGTACAAAACGAATCAAACATCGTCCCTTAATATTTAGTGAGGTTGTGAATTAATTATTGGCCAATCACATAAATAAAAGAGCCATTGAAGTACAGAAAACAATATTCAGCGATCTGTAAAAAGGCAACAGCGACAATCTGGTTTCAAAGCCTGGCGTCATGAAGGTGGCCCTTCGGGCCCAGTGACCTCAAGCCTGGCAATGCAAGTTGTGTTGCCTTGCTTCGGTGGGGCGGCCTACGGCCGCTCGTGGTCAGTGGACGGATGGCAGGTTTGGTCTTCCGCCCCCTACCTCTTCATCCCGTTTTAAGGGAGAGTGTTTTATTGTATTTACTCCTATCTGTGTATTTTATGTAGTTAGCTTGCTAGACTTGTCTGTACACTTCATTTAGTTTGCTTGTTATTATTTTGTAGTTATTTTCTCAATGAGTTTCATTTCTCTTTCCAACCCGAGTTTTTTTTATCGCTATTTTGTGTGTTTTCTCTTCTGTTCGCGTTTATGGTGTTTCGATGTGTTTATGTGTACTTTTATTTCCTCATCCCTGGGTTTCGATAAAATGTTTTTATGCACGTGGGTTTTTTTGATTAAAGTGTCCGTTTTCCCCCCGGCTGTCTTTAGTGTGCAGGACCACTGGGGTAATCAATCGCGGCACGGCCTTTGAAAGAACATCGTCTGACGTTTCTCGTTCCTCCTTAACATTTAAAGTCTCCCTTCACGAGAGAGTAAAACAAGCAAGATAACTAAAAAGTAAACCACTTAGGCTACGATATGTTAATATGTTTGCTTTTTTCCCTGCCCACAAACATAGTTCGGCTGATTTCGCGGCTCCGGCGTGATGCTACTCTCCCTTTTGCCATGGGCCGTTGCTACCTGCAGCCACGTGACAGACAGTTAAGTATGATTGACGGGCGGCATTGATCTGCTTGGCGGCTGAAAACCAAAAGAATGACACACGGACGTTGGGATGTCCACATGCCTGTGTGTTTTTGACGTTTTTCTCATATTTCTACTTTAGTTAAAAGCCAGAATTTTTTACAACTTATAGAAAGGACATTCATCTTATAATAACCTATACAATGTCAAAATTGGCCACGCAAAGGTTTTTGGTGTCTTATCTGTCCTTTAGTGTGTAACGTGGGAAGCGAATTATCTGCACAAGAGTCATTAGGTTCAGATCATGGCTTTAGCGACAAGGGGATTTGTCTTAAATGGCTGATTCAATCTGAATAATAAATCTGAATAATTTGTACAGGTGTTACAAAACATAGATAATTTCCAAAATGACAATCAACGAAATGTGGTGATAACTACGAACTGACCATCGTGAACAATATTTAGGCATTGCTTCCGTCCAAATAAAATTAATCAGTCAATCAATCAATCAATCAATCAGTTTGTTGTGTAAAGTCTACCATAATGAGCAATCCAAATGCTACTATACCTAGCAAAATTAAAACAAAGTAGTAGCCCAATCAATTAACTTTCAAATAACTTGAATTTGAAAATCAGGGTTCACCATTAGTGGTTGATCTATCACCTAAATTAAAATAAACCTTTGACTAAGTGAAATTAATTACTTTTTTTTAGAAATAAATGGAAGTTAGTATAGACGAATTTGTTTTACATGGATTGTGAAAGAAGTCAAGCATTGATTTATCGCGTCACTGTCCATGGCACAGATGTTGGCGTATACTTCCTACCTTGCCTAGTGGAGGAAACCGAAGAACTCGGAGAAAGCCACAGTGCACGGCTAAAGTGGTAGGAACTTTTTCCACATGCTGCCCAGGACGAGAATCGAATCCGGGTCGCAGAGGTGAAAGGCGAGCGTCTTACTGCTCAGCCAACCGTGCAACCACCCAAGTTATGGACAAGTGATTCGTTTATTACACTTACCCGTAAATGAACTCTTTCAGCGACACATTTCGGACTTAGATAACAGCTTTACGTGGTGCACTTTGGATGCATTATACCCAAAGCCCACCGCGGAAACCTCTTGGGCTGGACCAATATATTCTATGTTAACAGGCATGCTGGTACTTACATAGAGAGGTCATTTTACCAGGAATATAAATCTCGCACCCTCATTATAATTCAGAGCAGTACGTTTTAAATAGTTTGGCTGAGACAGAATATAGACAAAGTGGGTAACTTCATAAAATGTAAAACTAACAGCGTGATCCTGACACTTAGCAATAAGAACCCTGAACATGTAACAAGTTTCGCTCTTTACACATTTTTTCTCTTGAGTAGGAGCCTCTTGGGTCATATTGAGGGAAATATGACAATTTATTCCAGATAAAATTGCGAAACTCCTGACGAAAACGTAACCCTTTCGCGCCTTTTCTTTCGTAATTGTCAACAATCAAAATTACAACACAGAGCAACATAACGTTTTCTCTTGTTTGAAAGATGAAAAAAGGCACAAGATAAATTCCCATGCTCACAACTTAGTACTTGTGCTGTTTTAATTATGACAAGGTATTTTTTAAAACAGCATGCCTATAGTATGTAACTGAGTGTAAAGTGTGAAACTGTGGCTAACATCTGTTATCATTATTATTATTATTTTTATTATTATTATTATTATTATTATTATTATTATTATTATTATTATTATTATTATTATTATTATTATTATTATTATTATTATTACCATTATCATTATTATTATTATTATTATTATTATTATTATTATTATTATTATTATTATTATTATTATTATAATAGTAATAATAATTATTATTATTATAATCATTTAAGAATGGAGTATATATCTATAATTATATCTAGATCAAGCAGGAGGCATATCATGATGTAACATGCAAGTCATTATAAGAGATAGAACAATACAGAAAAATAACAGTTGCAATGAAGAAAAAGTTACGACGGACTAAGAAGAAGTTCTGTTACGCGATGTTCAATGGAGCTGAGTTGGTTGAAACTTGAGTTACTATCTTTATATAACATAATAGTGTTAGTAACTACACAGGTAGAGTGTAAAATAAAAGTTGAACAACAAACAGACACAGGGTATCAAATTCAAAATTCCCCTTCCGGATTTTGTTTCGCAAGTACTTCAGAAACTGTACCAAAAAGCAGGTACAGAGAAATACATGCAAGAAAAATGAGAATTTAATAAATATTTATGAGTTCGGACTGATTTTCCTGCAAACCAACAAATCATAGACGTTATTTGTACTGATTTCTGAGACATCTATGTATTTGCTGTGTGTATTGGTAATTCTTCCCGAGCTTTTCGTGTTTGTGAGGATACTCTGAAGATAGGGACTTGTCTCATCATGGGCCATGAGTGCTGAGGCTTCTGTTGACGACATTGTTGTACCCCTGTCCGAAATCATCCATCCATTTTTTTTTCGTTTCTTCTTTTTTTTTTGTTTTTTTTGTTTGTTTTTTTGTTTTTTTGTTTTTTTGTTTTTTTGTTTTTTTGTTTTTGTTTTTTCGTTTTGATTTTGTTTTGTTTTTTGTTGTTGTTTTTTTATATTTTTGTTTTTGTTTTTTATTTTTTGTATTTTTTGTTGTTTGTTTTTTTTTTTCTTTTTTTTTAGGGAAGGGTGGAATTTTTACACGGTGTTTTTTTTTAATTGTGTGTCTTTCTTCCTAACTAGGGTGCTGATAACCATGCTTTATCAGCCACTGTTTTCCTTTCTTATTTTCTTAGTATTCCTTCTGTAAAGATGGCAGATAGCGATCCGTAAATTACGCGTTTTGATGGCGCCAATTCCAACTAGGCCTACACTAAACACTTTGTTTCCTTTGTTTTTTAAAAGGAGCGTGCCAACCGATGCTGATCTTGCAAGTCCTGGTGGCAATCAGCTTCGGAAAGTGTCACAAACAAATAGTGGGACCAAACTAAGCCACCAAATGGAAATGTAAAGAAGGATACAAATGTCCTCGCACGGCCGGCAAGAAAAGTGGTCGGAGAGTGCGCGTCCTCTGTAGTCACCATCTTAAAACCTGCGGTTTGAACAAGACCGGTACGTCACCTTCGGCGACTAACTTGTCCGTTTTTTGCGCAGAATAACTGAGCGCCTTTGGTGACTGTGTGCGTTTTCCTTCTTTTTTTTTTTTTTTTTGTTTGTTTGTTTTTTTTTGTTGTATTTTTTGTTTAATGCAATAATCTCTTCATAAGGCAAAATATAACGAACCGGTCGGGAGCCAGACTACGAACTGGGTTTCAAAACACTATGATTGATGTCCCCAGTTATCTTAGAATTTTGGCTCCGAAATGTGCTAGATGGCACCTCCAGACCCCCAAATTCAAAATGTTTAATTTGGGAGGATCCCCAGACCTCCTGCTTAGGGACGCACGTGAACCCGTCTTTGACGGGCTTTTTACAGATTTGAGTATCCTGATATATCTTTTTGCAGATAGAGTGCTGTCTACGTAGCTAAACTTAACTTCAGCGCACCCCTGTGGTCATATGGAGGACTATTTTATGGTTCCTCCGTTCCTCATGTAAAGAAAAGTGTTTGGCGTAAAAAAATCGCAACTTTACATTTTCGTTCCAAGTTAGATGGATTTCTTCTTGAATATCGCGATGCACATGTATCAGGTATTTTTCATTGTTCACCAAAAGAATAAAGCTCAAAGAATGAACTTATGTCTAGTTCTCCCCCAGTGTGCTTTTCTATCATTGCAAAAGTGTGAAATTCTTAAAAAATCAGGAATTGACAGAAAACCGAAGTAGAGATTAGATTTGGTGGAAAATGAGTAAAGCTTCATTTGCTCGAAGTTTAAATTCAAATTGTGCTTTGGTTTTGGTTAGAAGAATATACAGGGAAACAGAATAAAACTAAACGAAACAAGGCCACGCAAAGCAAAGCAAAACAAAACAAAACAAAAAATGTGCCGGTTGTTCAGACAAATATGCAATACAAATCAGCGTCATTTTATAATGTTGGATGACTATCTTGTAAAATGTACCACAGGCAAAATAAGCTTTCTGTGACAATGAAAACCACTCTAAGATAAATGTAGGCACAGTTGACAGGAGTGCTACCACTGTCAGAAACTCGGGAAACTTTCTGTCAGACTACGTCCCCTCTTTAACATCATGATGATGTAAAACCTTGCGTCGTGTGCGTATAACGGCCACATGTACGTGGCTTTTAGTCCGTACGATTGCCTCTGGCAATGATGACCATCGCTTTCTTGGTGGTTTTGATACCCTGACCCACAAGCAACAACGTGATGATTATACAAGATTAAAATTATAAATCAGGGACATGGACGTGCACACTTTAACCATAGATGCCTGAAATGTAAATTATTCACGTCGTTTCCATGGCAACATAGGCCTTGTAATTCAATATTATTCCACCCATTAGCTAATATATATTGAGCAGCTGTTCATATGTATATGAACAGATATATCAGGTTCTTCAAATTTTTCGAAATAATTTTGCGCATGCTCCATATTCATACGCTACGAGCATCTTCATTTCTACGCGCATGCTCTTTAATCTGTGGGGATATGGTATATCTGTTGCAGAAGTTCAGTTAAATCAAATCTGACCTTTAATCAAATTTCTGTGCTCACAGGTGCTTTGTCATTCTGTGATATTAGCTGTTCTGTACATTATCAGGTACATTACCATTTTACCAAAGCGAATTGAATAACGATATCCAAAATTATTATATTCTGTAAAGATGTCTTAAAGTGATGCATATTTTTGAATATGTAAATTTGACAAGGACTATAGTGGCAAAACTCAATCTTACAGAAAAGAACTCAATTGTGATATTTGTATGAGTGGAAACAATGTCGCTGCTACTAAATTCTAGCTTAATGGGGAAATGTTGCCCCTAAAGGTTGGTTTGACAGCTAGTTAAGGCCTTTCTCTGAATGTCCCCTGATGCAGAGACTGTTTTTTTTACCATTCTATTACATTTGAGACTTTTTAGAACCACTTTCTAGTGATCAATAACCTATTCCATAATAAAAACAAAGCAAAACAAAACAAAACAAACAAACAAAAAATAAATTAAAAAAATCCTGTAGTAGTTATTCTGACCTGTCACTTTCTAACCCCAACTTAAAAAGAGAAAATGTTGTTCCGTACTTTACTCATTTCCTATGAAAATGTTGACGTAGGCTTAATCAGCCTAAATGTAACAATGGGTCCTGAGCCATATATTTTGATATACAATTGTAAAGTGGTTATCTGTATTATATTGAAGTTATCGCACAGATATGTGTTTTTTGTTAATTTCACCAATATGGATTATTGTTATCTTCTACCTACATAAACGTGATGATTTGAAATATTAAATTAGATTGAACTATGGTCGCAACTGTGTATGATATCGTGGAGTTCAACTATACAAGTATTGCAGTTATTTGCTATAGTTACCACATAAAGATAATCAAATACTTGTGATACAGTCACAATGACCTGCTGTTCTTGCATAATTGCAAAATGTGGCATTTTGGTAATGTCATTAAAGTTGCCGTGAAACTTTTTGGTTCCATATGTGTGTCAATTTTTTTTTAAAGTACATTTCTTCAGACTGCATTTGTTGCATTGGATAAAGTTGATATCTTAGATCAACATCTTCAATGATATTGAACTGTGGTTGTAACTGTATGGTATCTTGGAGTTAAGTCTTATAATGATTTGCTATGGTAACCCACATTTAAAAAAAATAATCAAACACTTGTGATACAGTCACAAAGACCTGCTGTTCTGATATAATTGCAAAATGTGACATTTTGGTAATGTCATTCAAGTTGCCGTGGAAGACCTGTTGGTTCCATATGTATGTCAAAATATTTTTAAAATGACATTTCCACTATACTGCATTCATGGAAAGGGATGAAGTTGATATATCAAATAAAGTGGAATTTTAATGCAATTGTACTTTTTATTCTTAAATTTTACCTTTACATTATTGGTTGCTATGGCAACCAAAGAAAAACAATTTATGCCATTGAAACATGTAATCATCTCTGCCTGGAACTTGTGTTCCATCAAAATATGTTGCACGAAGGAAATCTTTTTTAGGCAAATTAACTTTATACAATTTACGATGTCAATACCAGTGGCGTTGAGCATAATGGCAGACTATATCAACAAGATTCTGTTTAAAATAGTTAGGTAAGCATAAAACACTGCTTGTTTTTTAAGTTTCCGCCTCATGGGGAGGGCTTTTTGTTTTCGGGTTGTCCGTCTGTCCGTCCGTTTGTCTGGATGTCCGTCCACACGTGCGCATTCTTGTTACCGCGATAAATTCTGAATGCCTCCTTGCAGTTTGCTCAAATTTGGCAATATGCTTACCTTACCTAGCAAGATGAACTGATTAGGTTTGGGTGTCAACATGACCTAATATATTTTGAAGAAATGGCAGTCTAATTACATGCTCGTTACCACAATATCTCCCGAATTCTCAAATGTGTTTTGCTCAAATTTGGCAGTATGCTTATTAAGTATGCCAAGATGAACCGATTCGATTCACCATGACCTAATTTGAGCAAATGGCGAACCCCTCAGTCAACGCTTGTCTTGAAGGTAATTCGAATTTACACTGAATTGACTACAAGGGTATCTATGGAAGCAATACTTTTAAGCTCAGCTGACTTGTCATTAGCTGAGCTTATCTTAGGTTCATTTGTCCTTCGTTGCCTCTTTTCCGTAGTCAACAATTGACTTCTTCTCTAAAACTTTCAGCCGAATTTACTTCAAACCTTAGGTGGGTTTCTACCACGTTTGTTCAAATGGTCACAATCCAGTGATCGTTTTTTTTTTTTTTTTGGGGGGGGGGGCCCTTTTGTTGGGCAAATGTTGAAAACTCTTCTTTGAAAGCCCTCAACCAATTGCTTTGATATCACACAGGAACACTCCTAGTGTTTAATTTGTTCAACAGATGGTGCTGCAATTTTAAAAAAAAATACTAATTTTTTGTGTGTGGTTTTGCTATTTTTGACTTTTCCTTTCGTACCGTCACTCAGACTAAGCTGGATCTTGGTGAATATGTTCGTTGTGGAATTGAGTGTCAAACAAAGTTGTTAAACAGGTAGCAAGCGTGGGTCCCTTATTTTTATGGATTTATTCAATTCAGGTACTTCTTCAAAGCCGTTTACCAGGTTGACTTCAAACTTAGTTGCAAAGTACCTTGGGTGAGTCTTGACCAGATTCGTTCAAACAGTCACGCTCCATTGATTTTCGGATTTTTAGCTCGTCTGACTTGTTAGTAGCTGAGGGTATCTTATGGTCCTTAATCTGTCGTCGTCCGTTGTCTGTCGTCCGTCGTCAACAATCGACTTCTTTTCCAAAACTGTCGGCCAGATTCACTTCAATCTTGGGAGCAATGTACCATGGATGAATCTCTATCAAGCGTGTTCAAATGGGCATGCTCCAATGAAATTTTTATTCATGAGTTTTTTTTTTCTTTTTTGGTTGTTTGGTTGTTTGTTCTTTTAGGCAAATCTTAAATCTTCTCTGAAACTGCCGACCCAATTGCTTTGATATCACAAAGATACATTTCTAGATACTCCTAGTTTATAATTTGTTCACCAGGTGGCGCTACAATTTGTTTCTATTTTTTACAATTTTTGTGTGTTTTTGCTATTTTTGACTTCTCCAGAACCGTCATTGAGATTAAGCTGAAACTTGGTTGCTATGTTTCTCGTATAAGGCTCAAACAAACTTGTTTACTAGGTGGCAGTGATGTGGAATCCTGATTATTAGCGATTTTTTTTCAATTCTGGTACTTATCGGTAAATGCATCTTTCATATTGATTACTGTGTAAGTCAATGGGCATTCTAATGCTAATTCACATTTTTAATTTCTTCTCCAAAACAGGCATCTAGAGTGACTTCAACCTTGGTGGCAATGTACCTTGGGTGGGTGTCTACCAGATTAGTTTAAATGGCCATGCTCCATTGATACTTGGAGGTTTTATGTTTTTTTTTTTTTTTGGGGGGGGGGGGGCAAATCTTAAAAAACATTTATCTGAAACCGCTCATCCGATTATTTGGATATCACACAGCCACAGTCCTAGCTCTTAATTTGTTCACCGAATGGTGCAGCAACGTTTTCTATTTCTTTTATGATCTTTGTGAGTTTTTGCTATTTTTGACTTGTTCCCCAGAACTGTCACTCAGATTAAGCTGAAACTTGGTTGATATGTTCCTTGCAGAAGGGTCAAACAAAGTTGTTCACTAGGTTTCAATGCTGTGGATTCCTGATATTTAACGATTCTTTTTTCAATCCTGGTACTTTTCAGTAAATGCACCTTTCCTGTTGATAACTATGTGAGCCAATGGGCATTGTAATGCTGATTCACATTTTCGACCTCTCCTCAAAAACCTTCGACCAGATTGACTTCAAACGTGGTGACAATATACATGGGGTGAGTTTCTACCAGATTTTTTCAATTGCTTATGCTCTATTGAATTCTTTATTTTGTTTTATGAATTTCTTTGTCCTTTTTGGGGTGGGGTGGGGCAAATCTTAACTGGTAAGGGTATATGTACATGTCAGCTAAGCACAGGACTGTCACAGTCCTCTTGTTTTAACATTATCATATGACATTTGATTAAATGTTTCATACCACATAAAGCTACAGACAAATATCTAATGTCTAATGGCGAATTTAAGTTATTTTATTCAAAATTCTGTTACCATGGCGACCCGTTGTTAACACTAACCATAAAAAATAACATTATCGTGAAGAGCCCTTTCAATAGATATGGTGATTTAGAGTGACAACTTGAATGCACAGAATGTTATCATGGTTATAGTTACAGGTGCTTTTCTTTCCTAGTGATTACTCCAAAACTGTATTTGCGTCACCGTGGTTACCAATAAAAATACATGTTACCCAGAATATATATTACACTCTACCTAACCCTAAACTTCAGGTACTTATGTTTCGTTTGATACTAACTCCAGCTGTTTTTTTCTTTAAAGTTTGTGTAAAAATATATTGCTAGTATTACCACCAGTATCATTCCCCCAAAGCAGAGCACTGTCCATAATGAATCACCAGTATCAACCAAAGAATGAAAATTTTGAATGATCTGTATGTTTAAGATAACGTTACTTTGCAACTATCATCAATCTTATTTGACTCAATTGACCTCAAGCTTAATTGTGAAAGACTTGCTCTACATTTTAACTTGATGTTTGATGAAAATTGTTCATAATATATGTAAAAAAAAGTTTTCAGTGTCTCAGTGCAAATTCAGTTGTCTGAATGAACTTTCCGTTGCCATGGCAACCAATTGTTAACATCTGTTTACTCACATTGGTTTCATATGAAGTGCATCTATACCAGGTATGTTGGTGTAAAGGTATGAAGTGATAACTTGTTTGTTTGTAATGTGTTTACTTTGAACCTCCAACACTTAATTTCGTTACCAGGGTAAGCGATAAAACATATATAGCCCATTAAATTGACAGTACACTCTACCTCATCTTTGACTTCAGGTTCTTATCTTTCAATTAATATCAAGTTTAGCTGGGTAATTTTTTTGTTAAGAAACAAATTTTGGTGGACTCGCCACTGTACTATTACTGACAATGTTTGTTGCAGGCATAAATGTGTCATGATTAGTTTTTATGGATATTAATATTATGGTTTAATTCTTAGTTTCGAATAAGGCAGGATTCATTATTTTGGTAATGCAAAATATACAGATCTCTCAAGTAAAAAATTCACTCAAAAATACCTTGTTTTTATTTTACAATATTGGAAGTTATATTAAGATTGTAAGGAAACAAGGAAATACCAAGGCCATGACTTTGTTGTGTTTGGGATGAGTACGCTAATTTTAAAAGAGAGAGGAGCGACATAAGTAAGGCAACAACGTATCCACAACGGGTTGACATAAAGAAAATAGCTTTGTCGGTATGGGGGCCCAGGTCTTTGACATCATTTCAGTGATAGGGTGTTAATCTTATCAATAACGTTTACTATGTAAGAGACGTTACGTTCATTCGGATATTAATTACAGTGTAAATTAAGTTTATGGTTGTTTCAGTTATAATTAATGTGGCGTTATCGTTAGCCCTATAAGCCTCCTAAAATAACTGCGCCAGAGCAATATTTTGCTATCTACTTATAATTCCTCCGCTAGATAACCTCCGCCGTGCCAATGGTATGAATAAACGTCACGCTTTGGGTCGGAGTCCAGTTTTGAACACTGTGCTTGCTTCCAAGGAGAGACATGCACTAACACTCCGGATTTTTTTTCTCCATTAAAACTATTTTGATATTTCCACAACCAAATTTGGGCGGAAAAAATACCCCCCCCCCCAGGAAATGTATTGGCCTTGACACTTGACTGTTTGCGCTTACGGTCCCCGTTCAATGTTGGTTAGTGGTAGAAATCTGCGATAAAGGCAAGATTAAAACGTCACTAGATGAGTAAGATATGGTGGTTTACTAGTCAGCACGAAGAACCCTGGTATACAATTCTGGGTTTTAGCCATATCTACCTATGTATTTTATATGGGTGCCCTTCCTTCTTCCCACACATTCTTTACAACCTTCCCACACATTCTTTACAACCTCACAACTATGGCAAGCCCCAGCCCTAACGACTTTCCGCACAATTAGAACATGGTAGTAAGGGATGTGACTAAGAAGCAGCTTATGAGCCTCCTCCTGCCAAATGTACGAAGCTTGATGCACTTTGGGGTTGTCTTAACTTGGCTGACGACAGCCATAATATTTCCACTGAAACAACTGAATTTGGAAGAGTACTTAAGTTCTCCTAGAGCCCCACTGAATTTTAATCCAGTAGTTTGGTGGAAAGAGGCTGGGTCATGCCGTTTTCCTAACCTGGCCAAAGTAGCTAAGAAATACCTGCGCATTTCTCGTTCAAGCGTTCCCGATGAACGACAATTCAATATCGCGGGTTTCACAATCAATAATAGGAGGGCGGCATTGAATTCTCCAAAAGGCTAACATGCCGATGTGCTTACGCATGAACAAATCTGAATATAAAAGGAGGTATTTATTAACTGTGGACTGTGTTTGTTACATGTGCGAGCAGTGCTGACCTGCCCTGCCCTGCATGCACAGCTATCTGTGTGTGTCATAAGAAATTTTTCAATACACATATCAAGCTGCGTCTGTGGTTGTTTGTGTGCGTGTGTTTTCCCTATAATCCGAATCCGAACGTTTCTCGGTATCGACGTCGGTAAACTCTGCCGAAACCGATATATCGGTATCGGTAAAAACAAGTATCGGTCAGGCTGTATTGTTTTAATTGAAAAGTGTAGCCAAAATTGTTGAAGTGCCACGGGTACTTCAAATATATCGTCCCTGGACGAATATAACGTCATCAAACTGGACAAACTGAATTATGTGGAAAGATAGTTAAAAACGAATGTAGATAAATACCGGGGATGTCAAATTTGCTAAACAAAATATGATGGTCCACTGCGTAAAAATCTCTTGAAGCATCCAAAAGTACGGTGATAGGGTTTTCACGTTTTTTTTTTTTTTTTTTTTTTTTTTTAATATTTGATGATTCATTCAATAAATTCTAAGGTTGCTGTTTCAGTTTTCTAAGTGTAACGCCAAAGCCATGCGTACTGTAGTAAAATGAATTGCATGCATGCTACCCATAAAATGTTCGGTGTAAACAAGCACAGCGACAACAAAAAAATAGGTTAAAAATACTATACTTCCGTGTTCATTTTGGCAAACAAACGCTGCAAAGGTCAACCCCAATGAGAGCAACAATCGCAGCAGTGGAGAAATCAATACAAATTACGCAACTGGACAGCTATTACGTAATTTTGGGAAGTTGCTTGGTCCACTTATGACTCGTGTCTGCCAGGTAAAATTTATTCTGAAACTTTGGTGGGCAAGTGGCAATTTTACATTGCACTAACGAATCCACCCCCTACACACATACTCACACATTTTATTTTGATAAAATATTTTTGCTAACTGCTGAACTCACGTGCTTGTCTGTCTTGTGTTTAAAGGTGGGAGATGTGTAGCCAGTGAGCAGTGAGACCGTCAACTTTGGATCAATATTACCCATTTAACTCTTTTCAGTAACTACATTAAACGTATGTAGTTTATAATTACTACACACCCATAGATTTGTATCCATAGGTTTTTTTTCTTGCTAGATTGAACGCTCCTTTTGAGATTTTAAAGCACTCTTTCTGACTTTGTATGATTTTCACATTTTCCGTGGAAAAGCCACATATTTTTTTTTGAAATCATAGCAGATATATATATGTGTGTGTGTGTGTGTGTGTGTGTGTGTGTGTGTGTGTGTGTGTGTGTGTGTAGTCTTACAATAGCTACAATTTGAGTATGAACATGATTACAATTGGACAAAAATTAAGCGCGTTATGGCTCGGGGAAAATTTCGAAGGGTCATATAACTTTGACCTTAAGAAATCACGTATAAATTAAACAAAACAAAACAACCCCCCCCCCCAAAAAAGGGGGAATATTTTTTGCACATATTGCGTGCTACTGGAACAAAATCGGATGCAAATCGATCAAGGTATGGCTGAATGAAGGTTTTTGAGGGTCAATTACCTCGACTTTGAAAGGTCATGTGCTACCTATAGATGTGTGCGTTATTGTATTCGCTACGCGTTGAGCCTTACCAATTCAAACTTGGATGGAATTTGACCGAATTATGGCCAGTTGAATATATGAAGATGGCAGGCAAATTTGACCTCTAAGTCTCACAGGGGTTGGACACAAAAATGTGAGCTGTGAAGATTCATATATTTTGAGACCAACATGGTGACAAATTGTATCAGAAGTGGCGTAAGTTGAGCAAAGTATATGAGGTTCAACATTTTCAGATCGTCAAATGACCCTTACCTTTGGCCTTTCAAGGTCATATGTGAAAAGGTGTCGTTATGCCTGTGGTGTTGAGCCATGGAACAAACTTAACATCACTGAAATTCTTAGATATTTTTTCGAGATGTAAGCCAAAAAATGTTTTCCATAAGTAGGTCAATGTAGCTTTCTCATTAGGTCAAGATCACAAATTGAAGTGTACAAGAAGGGGTTTTAACGTTTGGCAATAGTGTGCCAAAGCTTATTGGCAACTCTGAGTTATGCCCTTCCTAGTATTGACTAAGATTAGAAATAAAATGTTGTGACCTTAAAACTATAAGTCAAGGTGAAAAATCACATATCAGGTACATGTACAAAACTTCAGAACAATCAACACTGGCAAGCCGGGCCGTGTCTGAGATATCGCGCGTAGAATGTGGTTCTGCGCAAAAAAAGGTGTTTTTTTTGTTTTTTTTGTTTTTTTTTGGGGGGGGGGGTGTTTTTTTACGAATGGCCATATTACCACGAGTCATTGACCTTCAATTTTGACGGAGTAATATTTTTGGGATTTTGTGTGCCCCAACGTCAACTGTGCATAGAGCTCAAAATCTGAGTTATACCAAAAAAAAAAAAAAAGCAAACGGATTTTTTTCAGAGTGGCCAGTTGATCGGAGAATAGTATGTCAAGGTCACTACCCAACTGTCAGCTGCCTAACTTGTGTATAAATCATAGTCCGTAGTGCAAGGACACCACAGCGCCCTTTACAAGTAATAAGATCCTGCACGTACAAACATAAAAAGAATAAAAAAATCGCGAAAATTTTAGAAAAAATGGCCATATGACCTTGACCTTCGACTTCGAACCCATATGGTTTAATACAAAAAATTTGAGTGAGGGCAACAAGATTCCCATGTAAAGTTTGTTTGACTGGATCGGATGGTAAGTTTTCGAGTGACGGGAAAAATCCAAAAGTGACAGTATGGCCCGATTTCCAGAAATCTAGGTCACGTTGAGCGAAAAAGCAGGTCACTAGGACAAGTGATTGTAGAAAGTGTTTTGTGCGATTTTTTTTTTTTTTTTTAGATGAAATAAGGAATGGCAAAATCGTAATTGCGAGACGTGACCTAGATTTCTGGAAATCGGGTCATACTGTCAATTTTAGATTTTTCATGTCACCTGAAAACTTTGATGGCATAGATCCTTTTTGGGACCGCCAGCTGTAGAAATATACCATATGAACAGAACAAGCCCCCCCCCCCCCCCCCCCCACTGGAGAAGGCTTAAAAATGTAAAATACATTTTTTTCTTCACACCAGAAACTTCAAGTGTGTTGATATTTGATTAAAACCTACATAATTTAGGTGATGGCTCACAGCAGTTAAGGCGTCTTCCTCTTCTGATGGTCGCCTGTAAATTCTGCATTATGGTTTTAATCTACGTTTTATGAACTAGGCATTATGGCAATTTTGTCTGTGGATCATACCTAAAAACTATTTTATTTATTAAAAGCGATAGACTATGGTTCTGTCGAACGTTTAGTTACAAGTGTACACAATAGACCAAAGAACAACTTTAGACAAATTAAATGCACGTGTACTTTGTTTGATATATCCTACATGACGGGAAAGATTCATTTATTGATCACAAACTGTCCTTGATTCTAACGAAAATGAAGCTGAAAACCATTTAAATACAAGGCGCGTAAAAACACATTCTCACACATCTATCATCGCAGAATAAAACGATGGATGCAATGAAGATGCATCTTTGGTTTGGTCTGTTTGACAAATGCTGAAGACGTTTTCCTTCACCAATTATTATATTTTACTGAAGAATATTATATTACAGAAATCTATTCTTAGTATAGTACGTACAGCTCTTCAGGGTAGCATTACTGCATGTTTGGAATTTGCATAATTGATGAACAGCAAAGATCAGTGTTCCTGTATCACAAATGGTTACAGAAGGAACTTTGCACAGGTTATGCTTTACTACTGTAGCTAACATTACATCAAGTGCCTGGAATGTACAGCAGTGAATGTACAGCAGTTCCCATAAAAAGTGTAAACACGTCTCTGGAACGTTCTTTTTTTTTTCACATCACCTGTAGCGAAGCAATGCCTCCGAACTATATTAATTTCAAGAAAGATTCTACCATAACAGTTCCTGTGAGGCCACATTTCGCTATACCTGGCACAAATCATATAGAACTGTCCTTCCTCCACTACGACAATAACGCTGATAAGTATTCTCCACAATTTACCTCTGTAGCCTCTCTTTTAAATTATAGATATGTGTCGCTCTGTTTCTGCTGACACGTCAAGCATATTTTGCATTGGTGGTTCGTAGCCAAGATTCTAAAGGCTTTTGATTTTTGGAGAACCAGTCAATGCCAAATTGAATATTCCGGATACTGGTTTTATAAACGTTGGTCAGACTACTGTCTGGATGATCTCTGATAAATGCTTTCACCTGCAATGAGAAAAATACATATAATTTCACTGGAAATAATGACCACGTAATTAATCCGGTGTAGGTGCCTTCAAACTGCTGAGAGTATAACAAGGTTATCATGTTCAGTGGTCGTTCTCGTTATTGTCTATAATACGCTTTAATTTTCGGAAACTTCAAACCGCGTTCCTTTATTGTTAGTATATTAACGTATATAATAATAACACTTGGTGTATTGCAAATTAATATGTTATAAGTTAAGCTACTAATATATATATAGTGAAACCTGTCTAACACGGACACCGCTGGGACTGAGAAAAAAGTTTTCCTTGTAGCAATGTGTCCCTATTATCAAGGTGCAGCACTTGAAGTGAAAAAAGTGTGGTACATGTGTAAGTATATATGTTTGTACCAAGTAAAACAAGCTTTGATTGAACATTTAGGTAGATGCACAAACGTGTGCATAACCATGTTTAATTCTAGTTAAAAAGGCAACAAAATCCTACCTTTTTAGAAGTTTATTGCATTGACAGAATAACTGAACTGGTGTGAAGTAACGTGTCAAGCTGTGAAGAATAACTGCCCAATTATGTATTTTTTTTACCCAACTCATGTCAGCATGCGGTTTTACAGTATATAAAATTAAACCTCTCTAATAGGAACACCATTGAAAATAAGAAAAAAAGTGTCCCTATTATCAACGTGGAACACTTGAAACACCAACGGGGATACATGGACCTGTAATTGTGCCAAATGAAAATAAGCCCAGATTCACCATTTTGGCACATGAACACAAATCTGTATATCCATATTTAGCTTAAGTGAATTCCCTATGAAACACCAAGAAAAATCATACCTGTTTACAAGTTAATGGCACTTATTTTAAGCTTTGAGTTGATCCCAGGGGATTAAAACTGCTACAAAAGTGCTGCTTTCATCTAAATATCCTTTGATTGTGATTAAGTATTGATGTGCTTATCCAAAATGTTCAGGTGAGTCCCAAAGAATAGTGATGATGCCTGGTAAGTGCCAGGTCAAGAAGAATTGAATTCATTGACTTGTGACTGGATTGACAAGTGTTCTCAGGAGGGGAGGCAGCTTTGTACGCAAATGCTTGACGCAGGGAGCAGGTTTTTCTGTGACAGGTTTGTGAATAAACTATAAAATGAACTAAAAAAGATAAAGTAAAGTTTGTCCCTATTGAAAAAAGCACAGCATGTCTTCATTTTAGATATAAACTTTTTATTTGGGACTGTAATTACCGTCCCTAATACACACTAAAGAAGTATCCCCTTTGCAGAAGAAATCTTAATATGAAAATGAATTCAATATATTTGGTTTTGGAAAAAAGTGCCCCTTATGAGGTGTTCCTACTGACAGATTTTACCATATATATACATATATATATATATATATATATATATATATATATATATATATATATATATATATATATATATATATATATATATATATATATATGTATATATATATATACATATATATATATATATATCTGGACACATATATATATACATTTATATGTAGAGAGAGAGAGAGAGAGAGAGAGAGAGAGAGAAGAGAGAGAGAGAGAGAGAGAGAGAGAGAGAGAGAGAGAGAGAGAGAGAGAGAGAGAGAGAGAGAGAGAGAGGAGAGAGAGAGAGAGAGAGAGAGAGAGAGAGAGAGAGAGAGAGAGAGAGAGAGAGAGAGAGAGAGAAAGAGTTTGGAATATAATATTACAAAATGAGCTTACATGCAAAAGATGTGAAATAATATGTAAGCAGCGCCAGTGCTCAGTGTTTGTGCTCAGAGAGAAATTATTTGGGGGTATCTATACGCTAAGCTTTAATTTAATATTTATTTCAAGAAAATAATTACGCCTAGCAGTCTTTAAACTTAAATTTCAGTCAAATTGGACACATGTATGTCTGTAATGGTTCTTTCACGGAGCTAGATTAATAAGGAACATCTTCCTTTAAAAGTAAGATGGTGATGGGTGCACAATGCAAGAGCTTACCATTTGTAAGTCACGAGGTGTAGATAGATAATTCATTAATGTTTCTACCAGGTTCCGTTTGTTTAACCTATAGTAAAAGTAAATGGTCTCCGTAAGTATTTTGTACTTAGTACTGTATACAAAATCAAAGAAACTTTAACTGCTGTAAAATTAAGCGAAACATTAATTTTCACAGTACACACAAACCGTACAATACAAGCACCATAACATAAAAAGGGGGCAATTAAAAAAAATCATCCCTTTAGGGGGTCATATTTGCTATTTTGATAACTGTTAACTCTCTGGAATCCTTATGATAACTCAGGCCAGTTTGACTTAATTGGATAGACTTTAGTGGTGCTTGGCACTGAAAGAGTCAAAAGTTCTTGACTAATTCAAACGTAATAAAAAAAAAAACACTTGAAGGAAAGTGGTGGATCAGACTCATCAGGATACCGTTCCTGTATAAACAACTTTCCTTTAGGTGGGTTAAGCGCCCAATCCACGCCCAGAAAAGCTGTTCACTCAGTCTTTATCTCAGTCTCTATTCAAGGGAAAGGGGTTAAACTATTTCAGAAGCACAGACTTTCTACTGTCCGACAAGTAAATTCTTCAACTTTACCATTTTACGCGAATCAACCTGTCCTAAAATATCAAAATATTTTATATTGATCTCTGTAGTTTTTCTTGAATCTATGGTTTGATCGTTTATTTGTTTGGTTTATTTTATATAAATAAGTAAGAAAATAACTTTACATTAATTATGAATGAACAACCAACATATCAAATGCATAGGAGAAATTAAAAGTGGCACAAAACAGTGCGTTGTATTGGAGTGTCGCTATTGAAATATTCCATTCACACAATTGTTCCAAAAAACCTACGCTGAAGGCCAAGAATGCCATCGTTCTTTCAGGAAGGACCAAACTGCATCTCTTGCAGCTGGCCGGTAGACCATTTTCTGCAGCATGTTTGTTGAGTTCTTTTCAACTGCATAGTCGATGTACCTGTAACAGAAACACAATATGTATAGATATTCCAATGTGTTGTTTTACAGACGCAAGATACATTACATGCCAAAGCCCCGAGATATATCAAGGCAGGTTTATATCGCCATCAATATTGTATCGGTAACAAAAATTGATAATATGTACTTCCGTGTTTTGACTCTTTAAATGTCACATTTTTTGGCTGAGTCAATAGTTTTCTTCGGTGTGCTCTGGCCTCTATAAGGCGCCTTAAGGAAAGCTGTTGACCTGGACTGTTATATTTTAAATAGCAACATTCCTGCAGGTACCTGAATGGAAAGTCTTTTTGCAAGGAACATGAATCTAGCACCCTTATTGTCCGAGCCGTTCGTTTTAAAGTGTGTGACTTCAGTCAGACTTGGCGCTAAAGGTGTTTATTAATATAGCTTAACTTGATTTCAAATTATATGCGCGAACTATGTCAACAAAAACGCCTTTGTAAAACAATAAAGCCTTGCAAAGCATATGTTATTTTCACCTTTTTTTCTGCAATTTGATATTGTCCAGCAATGATAAAAACTTGCCTGTGTAAATTTGTGTGCTATGATATACATATATACTTATGTCCCCACCAGGAAGTCCCAAATATAGCCTACACTATGGAAAAAACAAGGGCAAGGTGCACTCAACACAAAACTTGCTGTCGATGTCTTTTACCAGCGGGATTTTGCCTACCGACCATCTTTATTTATAATATATGAAGATTAGTGTTTGAGCTAGCCAATTGTTGCTGGGTGTGCTCACGTACTTCGTAGTTACAATAAACCTACACGTAGATATGCGCTGTAACGCAGGACCAACACCCGTGTGTGTCGCTCGCACATGTGCATAATATCCAATGTCGGGGAGGGGGGGTGCAAACCGCCCGTATAATTTCACATGTCCAGTATGCTTTCAGGAGGAGAGACGGAGATCATTACAGATTAAAGTTGTCTAAAAGACAGTTGAACTGGTTTGGACATTATAAAAAAATGTTCCATCGTGTGCACCAAACAGGATATCTAGCTTATCTGTGATTACAATAGCCTTGCTGCTAAAGTGTGTCAGGTAAGTCTGCCCTGTGACGTAACTATTAAAACAAGGTCTCCAGACTGAGACGGAAATTCATGATTTTTTTTTTCTCTGTATGGCTCTTTTGTGTGGATGCCCAATTGGAAATACGAGGGCTGGCTGAAAATTTCGAAGCCTAAGTCCGATTGACACAAACTTTTGCCACCAAAAAGTAAAATCATTTAATGAATCATAGACATAGGAACTGCAACTGTAGTGTGATTAGTGTGTTTATTTCACTACAATTACTGTATTCTTATTTGAAAAAAAAATAAATGAAAAACACCCAGAGTATATATCTAACCAGTTCATCTTAGCATCTCAATCACACAACTACAACACCAGATTTGCCTCTACCGGCTCAATAATACATCAATCTATCACCCACAAATCGTTAGGTTTTGTAGACCCTGCAATATGTTACGCCATCCCCCAGAATGTTTCTAATGTGGGCACCCTTAACAGTTTAAAACAAAAATATTTGGACACATAGTTTTCGAAGTGTTGAACGATTCTAGGCCCTGTTTCAACAATCATGTGTCGTATTGTATTTGCTCATGCCATCTATCTGTATTTTATATTTTTACTCATCTGTAGTTTTTACTTTTATACAAGCATATTGTTAAAGGCCTCCATGCCTTAACAGAATTTTATTCTGAATATGGATTGCAAAATAAACTCTTCAACCCTTCAGACCATCTTGTGGGCCTACCCACTGAAATCACCAGACATGGACAAAACTGGCTTTAGGGCAGTCATCAAACATCTGCAACTGAAAAGGCTAACAGCAACACAAAGTCATGCCAACATAGTCTCCACTTTACGGGATAATGACCCTTCTTTTTATAACTGGTAAGAAGTGGGATGCGGAATTCAAGCGTTGAAGAGAGAGCCTTGACGGTGGCGCTCGTCCAGGAAGGCCTTCAAACCAACCACTCTCGAAAGCGTTACTTCTGGTGCATGGCCTGGTGATTGCTGACCAAAGATTGACCACTCGACATATTGCCAGTAGTGGGCATATCTCATGGGGGGTGAGGGGGGTGAGCACATTATCACCAAGGAGTTGGGAATGACAAACATTTCTGCATGATCGGTGCTAAAGCTCTCCATCAGAAACGTGTCAGATTCATGGCATCTCGTTACAAGTTATGCCATTTTGAAGCAGATCCTGGTGATTTTTTGGGCCCAGTTTGTAAGCATAGATGAGAGCTGGATTCCTCTCTATGAACCAGAAACCAAAATTCAGTTTAAACAATGGAAGCATCTGGGATCAACCCCCCCCCCCCCCAAAAAAAGGCCATGTTGGTTCGTTCTGCTGGAAAAGTGATGGCTTCAGTCGTTTGGGATTCCAAGGGTATTCGGCTGATTGGCTATCTTGAAAAAAGCCAGTCTATCAATGGAAGATATTATGCTGACCTACTGAGACAGTTGCGTGAAGCTTTCAGAGCAATGCTTACTAAAGCAGTCCTGTTCCAGCAAGACAATGCTCCTGTTCACACATCGGTGATTGCCATGACAGCGATCCATAACTATGGCTTTGACCTCATTGAACATTTTCCTTCAATCACTCGATTTAGCCCCATCACCCTTCCACCTCCTCCCAAAAATGTAGTGACTAAATATTTTTGCGAGAAAAAAAATGTATGGATACTAAAAATAAAATCAGAATGAAAACAGCATCCCATCCAGACAGGGCGTACGGGAAATACCGCATACAAGAACACAGGATACAATGTGTGGAGACCTAGGCACATGTACTAGTGGAATGATAGTCCATGCTAGTATCCAGGAACAACAGCTTTAATGGGCAAAAAATTGCTGAACTACAGAAGTCATGCCCCAGTGCTTCTGCCTGAAGTCCTGCAAGTGTTTGGGTATTTCACAAAGAAATACAGATTCCCATTTAATTACATGTATCCATGATGCTATGCGTCTGACATGCCGTAAAGGTATTCTTAAAGTGTGGCCAAACGGTGATGTTAATTTACTTAAAGTTTGGCAAAACAATGACGTTAATTTACCAAGGGAATTATGTCATGAGCTGCCTAAAAAACACAATACACCCAACCATTTGTTGTCGTGTTTGTAGCTGTAAAATCTTGATATAAAAATATTTATTGGATTAACGTCAATACATATTTTGCATAAATCGTTAACAATTGGGAAAAAGGGCATTGCCCTATCTCACTCCCTCTTGAAAGGACAGAGTGCAGATCTGAGTAGACACATGGGTACGGGTGTAGGAAACGCCAATATGGACAAGACAGATAGAGGCGCATTTATTGCCATGTAGAAGCTTCCCAGATAATAGTATGGATTTGAACAATCACACAAGGGAGATACAGCCTGGAAATTTGAGCCTGAAATGAGAGAACAGGGTTATTTAGCCAATACCAGTAATTTTAACCCGGTTTGTAGCAGATATATACTCGTGCACTGCAGCAAAACTATTACAGTTTTCTGCAAAAGAACATTGTGTTGATTCATACGACAATGTTCGAAAAGTGAAAGGAACAAGAGGAATTATTTTAGCATGAAGTGTTAATCTTGAATTTCAGTATTTCGGACAAAGGGAAAAATAATGAAATGTATCTCCAATGTGTAAGCCACACGGGCAAGCAGGTGATTCTTTGACCCCAATTTCAAATAAATGAGAATTAAGCAGACTAGCTCCCAAGCCAAAACGCGTACGTTGTATTGCAGTAAACCTATTTCCAAAGTTAAACAACTCAGGGAAATCAGTTGACCGAGGTACTAATTTTTTCAAAAAATCGTTTAAATGCAGCTGAATTACTTACCTCTACTGTATCTTAAATTGAGCAATGGTCCAAAGATTGGTTAGTCACATTCAATGCTTCCAAGACCGAGTCTATGCATGTTTCTCGTAAAGTTACATCTATTTCCCAAATACCTATTACCTTTCAAGGTCATGTGTTTGGAAAAACGAATAAACATGAACACCTAAGTATAACACTGAGCTCCGATTTACGTTGGAACGACCATATCTCAGAAATTATATTTAAAGCTAACAAATCGATAAATATCATGAAAGGCATAACATTTATTTTGGACCGTCCAACGTTACAGACAATTTATTTTTCATTCATTCGACCTATCCTTGAATATTTTTGCCCAGTGCGGGGTAGCGGTACTGAATCTAATGCTAAAAGACTCAAAAGGGTTCGAATTGATGCCGCTGGTATTGTGACTGACACAATGCACGGTACCAACATAGCGATATAGATTGTAAAATCTTGATGGAAGATGTGAAGATCAAGCTACATTCTATTTATTCCAGATTTGATGTCTGTTGCTGATCTGTTTAGTTTTCACTTCTGTATTGCTTTAGTACACATGATAGGACTTGATAAGATTTTCTGTCACACACACACACACACACACACACACACACACACACACACACACACACACACACACACACACACTTGTTAAGCAATGTATGGCCATACTTTGAGCTGATACTCTGTGGCAAGGTCTAATAAATGACAATATGCAACGATTATATGATATATCAACAAGATAAGCATTATTGGCAATTTGTTATGTTGATATCGTTTCTTCAACGTGGCACTTTGTTTAGTATATTTAATGAATAAACTTCATTAGGATTGTTTTCGTGAACAGTCAGGAAGCTCCCCTCGAACACTCATGAACACGACCCAAACGACGTTTATTTATTATATCTGCATATTTCCTAATACAAAAAAAAAATGATTAACATGGTGTTTCGTTCTTATTAACAGTTACAAGTGCCACATAAATTGCGAGGGTTTCAAGGGGTTTACCGAATAGGAAGATTAGCCATAACCACGTCCCCATCTGGTTATTTGGCAACTAGTCGAGAACAAAATAGGAGCACACATTACACAAAAATAGTCCCCTTTCAAATGTTTATTTATTAGTATAGACAGGTTTAAGTTCAAGATTTATCTATTCTAGGGAAAACGTACAAGTTATGCATAAAATATCCGGAACAACACAACAACCCAATATCAACACCGCTGAAGTTGGCGCAGATGTTTCTGCAACTGAAACGACCGATGAAGGGGCTAACGGGTCACCGAGGGGCGACCATGTTAAACGTGCAGTTGGGGAATGTGGAGATTGAAATCACACTAGATTTACAATTTTGATCTCTTAAGCCGTGCGGCACTTCATCAGTGACGCAGGAGCGTTGGATGAACTACAAGCAGTTTCGTTGCTGGTACATGGGGCAGCGGCTGATTCATGACGGGGGGCAAGTACGCTAGAGGCATCGTAGAATTGTACATGGCCTACATCTGCGGCTGTGTCAACGTCGGAAACGCCAACAGAAGCTGAAGCTTCACGAAGAAGGGCAGCACTAGGGCGCTTCATCAAATTGCCAGTCAGAAAGTTCATTTTACACGCTCATGAAAAACAATCCCAATGAAGTTTGTTTTGTTACTTAAACTCACGTGTTTGCGATGTTTATGCAAAATTGCTGAAATGGTATTTTCGTAGTTCTGTGTCTATCCTCGAGAGGAGTTATGAACAACATGGTAAAATCTCTCATAGGTCTTCGAAAGCGTGCACGAACATCGCCGTTACTTAAAGTATTGAACACACCTAAAAGTGATGGTGTTATTGCCCAGGACACTGCCATAGTTACCCAGCGTAATTTTCGCATTCAATTTCCACTTACAGACATGTACATGAATGAAAAAAGTACTGTCCAGTGTATTAGCGCATGGAATTGTGATGGGGCTGCATGGCTGGCGCGTATAATGGATGTCTTCATGGAATGGTCAAGACATCAAAAGCTCCAATAATGTCAATGTAAAAAAATATAGGGAATGTAAATATTCAGTAATGAGGCATCTGACTACTATACGGTCACGGTTGATTTGTTGTATCCAACCCATTAACAAAATTTTCAGTGTTTAGCCAAAGTGTATTTAATGATTTTGTTGTCTGAAGCTGATGATAAGCAGAACAAAAGCTAGGTAGTTTGATGGCATGGAGACTGCTAATCTATGCAGTAATACATCCTAAAATGCAGCAGTGACGGCATAGCAATCTGCCAAGACTAGCTTTAAAATGGTAAAACAATCTGTGAACTGCAGTTGAAATAACACATCCAAACAGTAATATTAAATGATAGGTACAACATACAAACATATGAT
>OZ026621.1:26864906-26877406 GCA_964020975.1 Hermodice carunculata | reverse complement strand
ATGAGACTCGAACAATTTCCATAGACTGGCACACCTTTCAATAGGAATGCATCCATTATTTGAAAGGTGTGAGAATTGAAAACAAAAATCATTAAAAATTAGTAATCCGGCACATTATCACCTAGTGAACAGATTTTTTTAACACTTTCACAAGCTACATTTCTTCCAGGTGTTACACAAATTGGGTCACAGTTTTGAGGAAGTAGAGAACAGTGGAAACACATAAAATCCGTTAAAATCGCAGTGCCACCTGTTGAACAAATTAAAATTCGAAAGTACACGTTATCCCATGTAAAGTTCAAAACAGTTTTTTGGGGAGAAGGAGGTTTTGACAAAAATGAACCAAAAAAGATCACAAATAGGAAAAAGAAAATCACCAGATCATGACTATTTAGACAAGCTTGGTAGAGAGCCACCTAAAGCACAACCCCAACAGGTTTGACGTGAATATGACTCACAGTTTTGGACTAGAAGTCCTCGATAACTTGCATGGTATTCAACAGCAATGCATATATTACCCGACACATGTCCAAATTGAAAATTCGTTGAAAAAAGGTTATCCACAGTATCACCACTGGGTGAACAACTATGTTGGCCCCTTCCACGACCCACAGTTGCACCAAGCTACTGCACAATCTAAGTGACAATTTTGGAAAACACATCGACAATATCACACACACAAACACACAAAATGTTTCAAAACAAAAGAAAAAAAGAAAAAAAAAGACAAAAAAAGAAAAACACCACAGCGCCATCTTTTCAACGAATTAAGGTTTGAGGGATCTCAGGAGTGTCTATTTGCAATTTCGTACCAATTGTCTCAGTGGTTTGAAACATGTTTTTTTTAAGATTTGAAAAAAACATGAAAGGGTTTTGAGAAGTCAAAATTGTGGATAGACGACAGGCGGTTGGCAGACTGACGGACAGATGATGGAAGAGTGACAGACTTAGACCCATCATATAAGCTAAACTACTGTAAGTCAGTTGAGCAAAAAGGATGTGCTTTCACAGTTGACGGTAAAAGGGATATTTCACAGACCTTTACAATTCATGAGACAAAATGTTGATTTCAAATTTCATGATTTACTGAAACTTCGCTAATAATTATTTTATTGAAATACTCAATCATATTTCAGACAGAATATGCCTTGGTCGATGCACGAAAATAAGTTTGCCAGTAACGAAAATGTAAAGTGCCTTAACCGTAGTTCACTAAAAAAGGCCTGCCCCTCCGCCTATGGAATGTTAAAATCTGATGGCGTGTCTTGAATGCACCATGGGGGTAAACAATAGCAATATAATATTCCAGATGGACCTAGAGATTATAATTAACGCTACAAAAATGTAATAGTATATCCTAAACGACTGTTTCTTGTCGAAAGATCGTCAGTCACCGCAACCTAGATTGCGCCATGTGAGTATGAGAACAGCATATACGCCTTTTAGAGACCAGTGAAAGAGGAATATCGTTCTTTACCATGGTATAGGTTCGAATGTTCTTTGCGTCATCTCCAGTTATGTTTAGAAACAAACCAGAAAGAACATGCTGCAAATAATATGATTTTAAAATCCTGGAAACATTCAACGCATTTAGTCACCAGGAGCACCTCCGAAGGCGTGGATGAATACTGGCCACGCAACAGGAACCTCTCCCTGTAGTACAATATGATTCTCACCTCATAAGCGTCGTATGAAGATGTGCCATAGAACATGAAATCATAAAATTTCATCCGAGAAGACCATAAACCTCGCCTCATAGGTAAATATTCTGTCTCATCTCGCAAATATTCCGTTGCTCTTATTGCGTCCGTGTCTGTTATGAGTGATGCTCTGCATGTTAAGAAAAAGCAAATAAAAAAAAAAAAAAAAAAAAAAACTAGATTGAAGATGGCGGTGCTCAGGTCAATGCTTTTCCTTGGCAGCCAGAAAGAGATTTTACAGTAAACATAATTGAACCATAATCTGTACAAAAAAATGGAATAATCGTATATATTATTCGTATAAAAATCGACACCCTCACCCAATCATCCTCCTAAACACGTCAATGAGGTGGAAAATGCCACTGATGTCTACGTACATACCAGCAGACGTTTTTTTCCTGTAGACTTTTTGCCCAGGTATTTTTTTCAGCTCTTTTTATTTTGAGTTGGCCCAAACGAGTTCTGCAATATCACTTTTGGGACTTAAGATACCCCATATAAATATATACTTGAATGACTCCCCCACCTTATATATATATATATATATATATATATATATATATATATATATATATATATATATATATATATATATATATATATATATATATATATATATATATATATATATATATATTTATATATATATATATATTTATATATAGGTAAATATAAAGTTTGGGCATACTCGTGCAGGTGATTCTTGTGCAGGTCCACATTGAATCAAAGATTTATTAATTTGAACAATATGAAAAGGAGTCTGAATCTGAAGTTGTCATTGGCATGTAACAGCGCGGTTGTTTGTAGGCATTTTTCATGACGTCGCCTACCAACAACCGCGCTGTTACATGCCAATAACAACAACAGAGACAGGCTTCATCTTTTATATTTATATTCATAGTAACATTAATACTAGAATTAAATTTGTCATGAATATTTGTGCGTAAAAGTTTTGATAGCTATTGCGAAGGGCCTTTTGTTTACCAGTGGGAGGAGCTACGGGTGTGGCAAGCCCCGTGGGCAAGTAGGCACTGGCACGCACCGTGCTATGCATGATGTTACCATCGACTGATGAAAACAACATTTGTCTCTATTCTTTCAATGCTAACAAAAACGTCGAATGTAAATACTGAAATATAAATCGCCGACGTTTCACTGACGTTTCTTACCCCGCTAAGTTAAAGGCATCATCCATAAGTTGTGCCCTGTTCTCCACTGGGAATACCTGAAATGCAAATATATGTCCTGGTCATGTTTTTTTATTTATTTATTTAATTGTGTAGTTAGCATTACTTTTCTCAGTTGAACTAGAATTGTTGTTCAGTAGCTCATGCACGTATCATGTTATAAAATGTATGTTCCTGTGGTGACATGGTGCAACAATACAGCAGGATCATGAAAATGAAAGCATGGTTGAATTTATTTCAATGACATGCACTCCGTCACATACAGTGCGATATGCCTGCTGACAAGTATGAGCCCTAAAAATCGTAAAACGACAACTCGTTACCTTTTGCGTCCTTATTAAAATTCTCGCATTTCATAGGGTGCATTTGTGGGTCAACATGGCTACATATAAACCCTAACCTAGCGCCCTCTTGAAATTAAAGCTGCATTACATTGCGCTGAGAAGTGTGATTAACTTTAGTCGCGCCGTTGAGCGCTGCACCAGGTGTCCGACTGGTCTCAGTGATGCTTCTTCCAACCTACTGAAATACCCACAGTACTCTCTAATGGCCCCCCTAATGTCACACAAAATAAAAATCCAAAGAACTCTTACCGTGTGGTCACTAATAAGCTGGTTTATTATGGCCGTCCATGTATCAGCATCGTACTTGACGCGGTAGAACCCTTGCTGCCAGAGGTTAACCAGCTGCCAACCTCCCTTCACACCCGTAATGAGCTCTAACATACACAAAACAGTTGGCCGTAGCTGTTGTTTCCTCACCTTTGTTTCTTCAAAAGTCTAAGTATATCAACTGATAGCTTTTAGTTGAGAACTATTTGTCAAGAGATCGCTCTTAAGGTGGAGGATCTGTAGCAGTGAGATTAGCAACTTTGGATTAACATTGGCCATTCGTTTCTTAACTGCAGCAAATATATATATTTTCCGATTACTACACATCCATAGATTTGTGCCCATAGTTTTTGTTTTTGGTTTTTTAATTTTTTTTTTGAATTTTTGGGGTTGGAATTTTTTGAAATTTTATAGCATTCTCTCTGACTTGATAGCCTTTTCACATTTTTTCGCGCAGAGGTTACACATTTTTTTTTTTTCAAATTGAAATCAGAGAAATATATATATGTATATATATATATGTATATATATATATATATATATATATATATATATATATATATATATATATATATATATATATATATATATATATATATATTGTTTGAGTAAACATTAGATTTATGATATTGTCTGTAGAGGATGCAATGAGGTTTACATAGGATCTACAGGCGACAAACAACGCAGGTGCATGACTGTACATAGACAGCAAATACGGGTGCCTGAGACACGGCAAATCCAGCTCAGTGAACATATTGATAGATGTTCTAATCTTGTGCCTAAATTATTTGTATGTCCCATATATCAGAAGTCAAATGATTCTGACATAGAGAGAGAGCAAAAGAAATTATATTCCAACGTTACTACAAACCTAGACTGAATAGTGTAATTTACTTATTATTTATAGGAATTTTGAGACAAATTAGGCCTATTTTCATTACGAGACGTTAATCATTAATTGCCATGGCAATGGCGTCATGCAATAGGCCTATATCAGTAACTTGATAAATGAACATCTTAATATGCTTCTATGCTAATGGATTTCACTATAACAACAGATAACGTCAAGATTATACTGGACTGAAAATTATTTCAACATCTATGCGTTAGGGAGCTTGACAATGCATTAAAATGCTGAAACCGGTCCCGTCCGAAACGCAAAAAATGCTTTTATGCTTATATATATATATATGCCGGATCGAATTATATTGCGAGTCCTGGAATAGCATGAACAAAAAGGTTATAAAAGTTTTAATTTGATCCTAACAGGTTGTTCATTTTCTCCCTAGAAATTGCTCCAAAAGTCACGAAAGGAGTTGTCAGAATAAGAGATTCCTCAAACCTGCTCCTGGATATGATTTTTTTTTCTGTTTAGGTCCGTTGACTTTAATGCGATGGGGCAACCCGTTTGTTTGTGAGGCAAGATGCAAATTGTAAAGGTTGAGCAAGAAACAGTTCTGATAAAATTGCGTTGAAAGAAACTGTTACCAATTCTTAGGCATTTATGCCTGTAATATGACACATACTCACTTCTTCTGTCCTGTGTTTTTATTTGTGTGAAATGAACTTGCAGCTTTACCTTTTGTGATGTTGTCGTTCAAAAAAAGTATAACTTGGTCCGTTGCCTGTATAATGGATTCTGTATGGTCTTAGTCAAAACGAATAAGCCGATTTATTGAATGGTGAATTGTTACTGAGTTTGTTAACAGAGGAAATTCAATAAGTTACCAAAGGACAGCCTACTTACTGTTTTCCTCTCGATGCATCCATAGCAGTTTAGGGGACCTAGTATTCACTTCAGCTTGGTTTGCATATGTTAAAGGTATGTCCCATATGAAGCGTCTGTTGAAATGGAACCATATCATCATCATCATCATCATCATCATCATCATCATCATCATCATCATCATCATCGTTCCGTCGTCGTTGTCATCATCATCATCAAGATAATATTTATCATCATTACGAGGTATTATGTGCTCTAAATTGCAGTATCGTTAGCTCAAGATTGTCGCGGTAAAAACACACTTATTTTGACCGTCCGCCCAAGGAGCCAAATATATTTTGCTTGATTGAGCTCATTATGGTCTTATGCCGAGCTAATATAGGTGTTGCGCAAGTGGGTGTGTTGACATGAGTGCCGGCCATCAACAGTTATGTCGTAGCATGTTATACTGTGCGACGGTTTTAGTCTCGAATCCCTAACAAAAATAATGATAAGTCATGGAAGGGAAAAAGACAATGTGGGCATTTTAAATAGTTCTTTTTATTATCAATATTGATATGCGGCCCTAAATAGACGACACTATTGAGCCCAGCTTTCCAAAAGCTGTTGATCTATGCAAAGTACCTTAACTATTATCAGAGCCTCTGCTGATGCATATCATAATTAACATTGGAACTCATGGCTCTGCTTTTTTTCAGACTGACCTGTCGCATAAAAATCACATCTAGATACGCATGCATATTGATATAAACAATTCTAAAGAGCAACAATTATTACTATATCATAACATGTATATTGTTTCCAGCATAACAGTGACATACCCAATGGGAGACGGGTAGCTTAATTTAAAATTCCTGTTGTATAGGAAGTGACGTTGCCTGACTGTAATTGTGGAATTCTTGTTATCCTCAACTTCCAGTAATGGATAGTTCATCTGGTCAACCCATGTTTGCATAATGGACGAAAGATTGCTCTTTTTAGGATCCCAGGTTACAGTGCCCTTCCGTACGGCGACCTGTAATTAAAGTTGTTGGCAATATGATATGTATTTTTTTTTTATGTTCAGCAAAATCGCAACCATGAACAATTTGTGACTGTTCGTTTGCTGCGTGCAGTTGCAGTCATCGCTTTTCTGCTTTGGCTGTGTTTTTCCTGTGCATGCTAAAATCTTCACTCGATATGTTTATCTGAGAAACTAGGATACCGCCATTGCATATTACCTCTTCCTGTGCCCCACTTGATCGCGGATTCCCAGAGATACGCTTTTATAGTCCGTGATATAGATGCAATGTCTGGAGTAACAGAAATACGGTCCTTTTTTGGCGCTTGTGTGTTGATGGGAAGGGAGTGGGCATTTGGATATTCACTCACCTCCTGATAGAAGGATGCAAATCGGTGTAACCACATCCGGACTGACTTTCGGATACTGTGAAATATAGTCTGCCAAATGTAACTGGTTTACTCACAATTCTGACAAAAGTCAATATACCCTGAATTAACATCAAGATAAGCCTCGTCACTTAAGGAGTGAAATGGACCAGGCCAACTGGACCCACATTTGCTCCCGCAGCACTATATATCTATCTATCCTGAATTAACATCAAGATAATGCTCGGCACTTAAGGAGTTAAATAGACCAGGGCAACTGGAACCACATTTGCTCCCGCAGCAATATATATCTATCTATTTATCCTGTATTGACATCAAGATAATGCTCGGCACTTAAGGAGTTAAATAGACCAGGCCAACTGGACCCACATCTATCTATCTATCTATCTATCTATCTATCTATCTATCTATCTATCTATCTATCTATCTATCTATCTATCTATCTATCTATTTATCTATCTATCTATCTATCTATCTGCCTGCCTGCCTGCCTGTCTGTCTGTCTGTCTGTCTACCTACTTACCTACCTACCTATATAGCTAGCTACCTAGCTATTCATCCATCCATTCATCGATCCATCTATCTATCTATCTATCTATCTATCTATCTATCTATCTATCTATCTATCTATCTATCGTTCGTTCGTTCGTCCCTCTATATATCTGTATATACTCACTTGTACCCTGATTGCTGGTCTTTTGACAGACTATTATATATATATATATATATTTATATATATACATATATATATATATATATATATATATATATATATATATATATATATACATATTTATATCATTAATTTTGATACAAACTTACAGGTCAAACTGTCTTTCAAACTTCTGCAGCACAAGGCATGACTTGCCGGCTGAATTTTATGCACCAAGCAATTAGTATGTTCGGTTTCTGCCTGCTGTACGCAAACGATTCGTCATATTTGTCTATAAAATACCGACCTGTATTTCTTAAATGGGTAAAGTCGGACGTAAAATCTCTGATTAAATCAGTTCTGCAGCATGTTAAAATGTTAAGCGAACTCACCTGCAAGTGAAGCTTTACACAATTTTGTCGAGTTCTCCACCAGGAACTCAGGTTTTACGTGCGATAGACAGGGCTAGGTAATTTCGCTAAACTTTCCATTGTCTCTCGTTATCAATCTGTGTGACTTCAGGACCACGTGAGACTTTAAAGCCTTGATGGCATGAGAAAGCAGACGGAACAACACTGCAGACAAGTTCAATTGAATCACAGGTTCTGTATGCGTGGTTGTTTAACAAGGATTTGAGAATAGCAGGGCCTTGTCAAAATTACTGCATAATTGTGAGAACTGGTTCCATCGTTTGTATTACAGCAGCCGGAAAAAGTCCTGATGCTGGGCAAGTTCTGTGTGGTAGACGCATTCAAAGTATGAACATTCTACCAATTATAACTTTTAATAATAATTTCAAGGGGGAGTCACTCATGTGCCGCCGCTGATGTAGCAGCGCCCCTTGTGGAATGAGCACCAAATGTGGCAATGTATATTCCAGCCAGCTTTGTGACAGCTTTAGCCCATCGTGATAGAATGTTTACAGTTACAGGTTTATATATGTTTTTTTTCCTATTGTCTCTAATGGGCAACTCCCTGTGATAACCCCCACGGGGGGGGGGGGGGGAGCTGCGGGCTACAATATTTGCCCATATACGTCAATACACATACACTTTCATCACTAGAGCTATGCAGGGTTTTTGGCTCTATATCTCTGCCTCCTTTTTGCTAGTTTTTAGCACTAATGTATACATTTTGGACACTTGCTTTGGGTTAGATCCAAGGTGTCCATTTTTAAGACTTGCAGTGTTTGTAACCTTCGCCCTGTCAGTAAACAGAGTAGCATGGTCAGCTTCAGTGTAAGCTGTTTTGGACTGCAAGTATGCAAATCAATTACCTGCAGATTTTGAAGCACTTGTCCGACATCCTTGGTATGGCTATATCTGGACAAATAAGGTCAACATTCAAATATGCCCCACATGAACCTGAACACTACAGGATGTAAACCCAGCTTTTGATTGTTAGGTTGAGTGATAACAGCCGATAAAGCAAACTTTGCAGTGTTTGTTGCGCTGTAACCAACAAGAGTATGGGATTAGTGAGTCAAGAAACCCATGACGGTATGTAGAGATGTACAAATGGGACCAATTGTTTTTGGCCTGCTACTGTACTACTTTGTTTGTTTGGCCGAATATGGCCATACTGGCGCTGGATTGGGCTCTCCAGCCATCACCAGCAGGTCTTGGACCAGGAGGAGTTACCCAGCCCTAATGCATTTATATGTTAAAATAACGACATTCGCGGGCTTATTTCTCCTATTTGAAACGTACGACCGCAATTGACTTTATACCGGTAGCAGCAAGTAAAAACCTAGAAAATGGGGGGGGGGGGGGGGGGAGGGGGTCATGTGATTAGAATTTTTTACAGGTGCATTTGTGTACCTTATCTCTATGATGGATCGTTGCGCGCCAAATTTGTCTCCAAAAATTCACAAAGTTGGCAAAAGATTTAAAATACTTCTAGAGTAGTAGTGCCTTTCTAAAACTCACAGTTAACAAGTATTTTCCTATCCAAAATTATGATGGGACTTAATTTGGGGTGGTCTTCTCCTGTGATAATAACATCCAATAGACACAGCAATACTATACAGTACTGGATCAAAAGTCGTGGATCAGTTGACCCGACCTTGAGGGGTTACTGGTCCCAAGACCTGCAGCTTGCCCTGCAGGGAGTGTGTCTCTTGTGGCTAGCCAAGGCAACCGCAGCAGTACCAGGCCTCTGGGTAGGAAGCATGGGATGTTATGATACGGTTCATGAAGACAGGCTTCCTTGGCTGAGTAGTATACAGTACTCGATCAAAAGTCGTGGATCAGTTGACCCGACGTTGGGGTTACTGGTCCAAGACCTGTAGTTTGCCCTGCAGGGAGTGTGTCTCTTGTGGCTAGCCTAGTTAACCCCGCAGCAGCACCGGGCCTTTGGGTAGGTGGCATGGGGTGTTATGATACGGTTCATGAAGACAAGCTTCCTTGGCTGAATCTGCCAGTTACCTGTGGCTTGGTCTTGTCGCAGCTTCTGAAGCACACATTGGATTAGGGTGAAGGGTGGAAAACATCAAACTTTAACCCCTGCCAGTCGATTGTAAGATCATCAACTGCATACGCCTCGGGGTCAGGTCGTCAGGAAATGAATTTAGGCACTGAGTAGTCGGTTCAATAGGCCATGAGATCTTTAGTCACATTAAAATTGGGCTGTTTTATGCTTTGGCATAATACTAGAGGTTTTAGTTCCCACTCAGTGTGTTTGTGAGAGGTGCGGGACTCTCTCTGAGCAGATGTATTGTCTCTGCCTGCAATGAAGCCTATGGTTATCCATATATCCGGTTTTGCCTAAGGCCATCGGTTAAGTTGACTGCATGTGAGGGAGTGTGTGCTCCCTTCTCCTGTACATATGCTACTGCTGTCTTGTTGTCAACACAGCTTGACATGAGAACTTTCTGTTTTGTCACAGAATGCCACATGCAAGGTCCGTAATTCTTTTGCATTGATGTGTACGTTTTTTTCATTATGTGTGAACATTCCCTCAGCTGCGAAGTCGGTGCCCTTCATCCCGGCGCCCCACCCCTGTTGTGAGGCATGCGTATCAATAAATATTGAAGGCGTAGGCATGATCAATGCTCTGTAGGCACCCTCCTTTAGGAGGACTACCAAAGCACTTTCTATTTTTAGTCCTGAGACAGGGTTGCACGTTTATAAAAGTTTCCACTGCGTTTTGATAGAGAACCGATTTGTCTCAAGTACTAGGCTCCAATGGTACAATTTTCAATATGATACGTACGAAGACATGCCACAAGTGTGCCAAAACCCCGTACCACATCTCGTATAAGAGCCGAATCATAGGCAAGTAGCTGCGAGCAATGTGGTATCACATTTTGTGCTTTGTCAGGAGGTAATTTATTCATCATGTCACCAATGTTTAATAATTTAACGTAAAGCACACATATGTTGTGACTTTTATCACGATGTGACACAGATTTTTCTGGGTGTATTACAAACCTCAACTTTAGTAGCCATGATACTGGTTCTCTGAAGCTTACATGGTTTAACTGGTACGTGCCTCCACTCTCTTAGAGATAATATCGACGATATTTTGAGGCTGTTTGTATGCTTCATTTTTGTGTTCCTCCTTTTTTTCGAAGGAACATCCTCCTCTTCATTGTAGACTTATAGACTCTCTTTGTCTGAGACCATGCTGAATCAGCTTAAAATGAGGTTTAAAACCAAAACATATGCAGGTGTGGATCAGGTAGGAATCAACTAGTCAGTATGAAGCAGGTATCAGATCAACTCTTGCCTGAGAGATAGGTAAGTCAGGTGACCAATTCAAAGTTTTTAAAAACAAGTAATTTCCAGTGAGAAAGAAAGGGGGAGGAGAAACATATCCTGAGACAGCCTAACTTACACTAATACGGTCAAAACAAGTGAGTGTGAACAGCAGCATAGCTGCTAGGCAAGTGACTTGTAGCTAGCTGTCGATCTCATCTGGTCCTGAAGTGACCCAGATTGATTACGAGACAGAATACATTTTGAACTTTTTGATATGTTTACGTACAGTGGGTTATATATATATATATATATATATATATATATATATATATATATATATATATATATATATATATATATATATATATATACATATATATATTTATATATTTATATACAAGTGCTGATGCAAACTTTAATGTAAATGGGAGTATTGAGAGTGATATGTCTCAAGCATAGTTGCAAGATAAACGAAAGACGTAAAGGTTCCAAGTGAGTATAACATATGTTTATTTTCTGTGCCAACATGTCTCGAGGGTTGTCGAAAATTGCAGCGACTTGCAAAAAATTGTTGCAGCCAGGAAGCATAAATGAAAGTGCTTCGTGTCGTACGTGCGTCGCGAGGAATCTCTAGTTTCCATGTCAAATCTTTGACAGGTTAAATGGGCTCCGTAAGTAAAGTGGTACAGTCGTTTTGCAAGGAATGGATATATGCCAAAGTCATAAATATCTCCATATATACATTTTAGCATCTCCCATGTGTCAATGAAAATTGAATGAAATTGCCACCTTTTAAAAGCATATAAAGACAAGAGAATTTTATTTTCGTTCATCTTGTAGTCGTTGCAAAATATTTTCCAGCAAATATTACTCAAAATTACGCCATGAATGGCCACAGGTTTTGCACTTCAAACTGTATTGACGGTTATCAAATTGTTTTGTGCTGCTTTGTTTGATTACAAAATTAACGTGGTTAGAAGCAGGAAAGGCATTCATAAGCTTGCATAGTTACCCTCTCCAAGACAGTGTACAGATCTTCACTTTTCACATTCCCGTACGCATGCGCTCTCAGATATTCCTGCAATGAAAAATCGTAACCTGTGTAAACGCAGAACAAGATGTTTGCAATTAATTTTTCAGTTGTCCAATACTATCCCACATGCGTCAACCGCGATATTCGTTGAATTATTTCAGTTAGATAAACATAAGGTTAAGGCATGAGCTACCTGATTTCGTTTAAGTTGTTATCGGTGTTAAAGTTAATGTGAAATGCCCAAATGGATGTGTCAAATGCAATTAGTAATCTGTTTCGACAATTCTATAATGGTAGGCAACAAAGAATAATTTTGAAAGTTGCTTTGTTGTATTTTTGCTTGTTTTTTTTGTTTGTTTGTTTGGTTTTTTTTTATTTGTTTTTTTTGTTTGTTTTTTGTTTTTGTTTTTTGTTGTTGTTTTGATTGTTTGTTTGTTTTTTCTATGAACGAGTTGCAATGTTGCGGTTATTACTTACTCTGATCCCTTCCTTGAATGTTTT
>OZ026621.1:26832706-26864706 GCA_964020975.1 Hermodice carunculata | reverse complement strand
TACAACATTATTATGCCATATTAAAAAAATACGGAAGGTTTTTAGTTTCTTACGGGACCATATAAAAGACGCATAGATTACAAATAATAAAAATGAAAAAAACACTGCTGCTAAGTATCTTCACAAGGCAAACGCCCGAGCAAATTTTAAGTGGCTTTAGTATTACTTCTATATATCTTTTTTTGTAGACATTATCCTCAAGAGTGAACAAATCCCATAAGAGAGGAGCCTCCCCCTCAAAGAAAAAAAGAAAAGAAAAAAAAATGATCAAAACAAAACAAAATGGAAACTTACATTCGCCTCTTTTGGCTGATAATTTTTGGCAGACCTTCCATTGTGCTTCTTCGTCCAGGGTTTTGCACCCTCCTCGAGTCGGAGCCACAAAGTACACGATGAGCGCTACGCCCGCTATGAGCACCAACACGAAAATTAGCAACAGGATGGCAGTTCTTTTGCTGCAAGAAACGCTATTACTGCCTTTAAAGGCAACATCGTTACTGTCATCAAAATTGAGACCTTGCGTACTGGAACCGTTCATTATCACAAATTTCTTGCTTCGCTTTTCTGAAAAATGTTTTTGCGCATCGACAATGCTGCCAAGATATATATATTACTGTAAGATAGCCAAGCAAACATATAAAAGGGTCAATGCACGCCATTAGACGATCAACCGGTTACCTATATGAACTTGCTCAAAATCAAACAAACCTGTAACTGTAGGTTAAGTTTAACTACGAATCACATACGAATAACCATGATTGTGCACTTGCCGCATCAGTGCACCCCATAAAAGGAGGGTCAAAACCCTGGATGGTGTGGGGGCGGGATAAGGGCAACTGATCCTGAATTTCACATTGTGCTGGATAGAATGCCAAGCACACTTTGCCTCACTTCTCATAATGTCCATCCAGTCTTTCAATTGTACTTTAAGGAAAATATTTGTCGCGAAAAGGCCATGTTTAATATTAAATTCAGTGATCGATACTACTTTTGCTTTGATAATTTAACCTCTCAGTAAACATTTAAAGTAGCATGTTGTTTGACGTGTTATAAATGCATACATCATAAAATAGTTGTTAGAGTGATGTCCGTAATGTACATAATAATAATAATAATAATAATAATAATAATAATAATAATAATAATAATAATAATAATAATAATAATAATAATAATAATAATAATAATAATAATAATAATAATAATAAAGAAAAGAAAAGAAAAGAAAAGAAAAGAAAAGAAAAAAGAAAAGAAAAGAAAAAAAACTTGCGATGTCGCGAGAGCGTACAAAGTGTATGGGGCAAATTTGACAAAACTGACAGTACTTCCAGACCAAAAATGTCAAAATATAAATTCAAAACGTATGACGCCTAAAACGCACATGTCCGTAAAATACGAAATAATAATAATAATAATAATGATGATGATGATGATGATGATGATGATAATAATAATAATAATAATAATAATAAAGAAATGAAAAGAAAAGAAAAGAAAAGAAAAGAAAAGAAAAGAAAAGAAAAGAAAAGAAAAAAACTTGCGATGTCGCGAGAGCCAACAAAGTGTATGGGGCAAATTTGACAAAACTGACAGTACTTCCAGACCAAAAATGTCAAAATATAAATTCAAAACGTATGACGCCTAAAACGCACATGCCCGTCAGTTTCCTGAAATTCAGTTATAGGTCAAGAACTTTGGCCCGACTTGATGCACGTGCTTCTTTAAGTGTATAACTTTATAGTTACGCTAATTTAACGTGCACTGAACATTGTCACAGACACATGCATTATTAATCTCGTATCAATTGTGTCATATACGCATGTTATACCCCTGTTTATTGCTTTAAATGAAGAGAAGAAAAACAACAACAACAACAACAACACCAAAAAAGCAAAAACAAAAACAAAACAAAACAAAACAAAAATACCCCCAAAAAACCCTGTGTTTCATTATATCAAGACTTTTTTAAGTTCTTCATATCTTCAAAACCCAACACATTTCTTGTGGCCACAAGTTTATTCCCTCCCAGCGTACTTACTGATATTCATATCCTAGACCTACACAGAAAAATTGCTTTGCAGCAACCACAGTGCGTGATAATGTATTCAGACTATACGCATTATTATACTTTATTAAACACCCCTCCAAATTCCAGGTTTGGGTATCACTAAAGTTAAGATGTGAGGCCACAGACCTTTTAGAGTTAAAATCATATGTGAAAGCTGAATATAGATTTACGCAAAATCTCAACTAAGAAACCTGTATTTCCTCCTCTGTCTCTCTGTCGGTCGGTCTCTGTCTCTCTCCTGTTGAACCACGTTTTGACTATTATTCTGATCTTCAAGGTACCGCGTTTTTGAACTACACTGTTCAAATAGCGCTACATTCCTGAGGAAAAAAAAATGCTACAGATGGCCACACCATTTCTCATGCACAAAGGGACCTTATTGTAAAACACGCATGTTTTGCAATTGACATTGGGTCTGGACACAAATAAAACATTAAATTTCCAAGAATCGCTCATACTTTTGAAGACAGTAGCACAACACTAAGTTAACATTAAATTTCCAAGAATCGCTCATACGTTTGAAGAAAGTAGCACAACTCTAAGTTTGTGCAGTCAATACTTTTTGTTCACCGCTGAATATATTAGTCGTTCTTGTGCTGACACCCTGTTTAATGCCCAGTTTACAATCCACTCTTTTTTCCAGTGTAAGGTGCAACTTAAGTCGAACAACTTAAAACTAGCTGTTCAGAATTATAATAATGATATGTATTCCTATTCCTTGTTTAAGGAACCTTTCATTTAAGTAGCAGCAAGCTGAAATTACATAGAATATAATGGTCCAGTTCAACCGCTTTCTGCGACAAACTTTTGGTTAATCTGTTCATTCTGCGCCGAGAACAAAAGTTGACTCAGTCCAAACATTTGGCACGGAAATATTTATCATTTACGCTTTGATCCTACCCAGACTTTTTTCTGTGCGATACTACCCCGCCAGGACAAGAAAATAACATTTTTTTGGAAGTTTTATTAGCCAACATATATATGGTTCACCTTGAATAAAGGGATTTGATTTTTATTTATTTATTCATTTATTTATTCATTCATTCATTCATTCATTTATTTATCTATTTGTTTATGTATTTATTTACTTATTTATTTATTTGGTAGACCAATGTATTTTGAAGAAATAGCCCTGTGTCTCCTTGTCGTTAGCGACTCACATAGGCAGGACTGGTGATCATCTAATTAAGGCGACATTGGCACACAAATTTAAAAACATGTTCCATTAGTTCTCTATGGAGCCCCAAAAGTCATGTCACGTCATGCCAGTCTTAAAGTAAAACCAATGTTCTTTTTTACCTTTTTTTTTGTAAATAGATCTTTTTTCGATTTTAAAGGGACCCCCACCATGTGCATGCACCTTTTGTAGCATATCATTATTATGAGCCACCCCCCCCCCCAAAAAAAAATCACATCTATAGTTTTAGCAACAAAAGTACACTAATTGTGTGCAAAATATTTAACTACTGTTGCAAAAATTTATTTCCCCGTTTCTAACTGCATACTTGCCTTTACATTACATACCTTACAATGCCTTACAATTAACTTGAATCAAGATGATTTAAGGATGTATTTTTGAAGATATATTTCTACACATTTCGCTGAAAATATCCAGAGATTTATTTTAGAAAAAATTGCTTTGACTATTTCAGAGATTTTAGACTTGCGTGTTTTGCAACTTGATTTATCTTTCGACATCATTCTGTTTTAATATTTACTTTTCACATCCATATTTACATTTTGGATTTGTGCAAAACAGCCAACCATTCCCTCTCAAACTTGATGGGGATGTACCTCGGGTAAACGTTTACCATCCTTATTCGAATGGCTATATTTATATTTTTCGTTCTTTATTAGCATATATCAAAACAAAACAAAGCAATAGAAGCTATTAAGCAAAAAAAAACAAAACAAAACAAAAAAAAAACAAAAAAGAAAAAACCAAACGAAACAAAACAAAAAAAAACAAAAACAAACAAACAAACAAAAAAAAAAACCAAAAACAAAAAAAAAAACAAAAAAAAAAAAAACAAAAAAAAACAAAAAACCCACAAAAACATCAACAAGGGGAAAATATTAAAAAAAAAGAAAACGAACAAAACAATACACTAAACAAAAATGAAACAAAACAAAACAAAATAAAACAAAAAAATGAAAAAAAAAATGAAAAGGCAAACAAGCACAAAAACAAAAACAATATAATACTAAGACAAAACAACACAATAAATGCAGGGGGACGACACAACTCCTACTCTCAGCTTTTTGTTTTTTATTGAGTTATTATTATTATTATTATTATTATTATTATTATTATTATTATTATTATTATTATTATTATTATTATTATTATTATTATTATTATTATTATCATTATTATTATCTTTTTTATGGGGTTGGGGGGTACACTTTAAGCAGTCTTCTCTAAAACCGTTACTCCGATTATGCTGAAACATAGTGGAAATATTGCATGTGGAAGGGTACACACGATTTTTTGTACCCTGATGATAGCCGATTTTTAACATTTTTAATTTTTCAATCGGGCACCATTACGTTATTGTATACATCCCCATTCATTACAAAAAGATCTTATTTCAAATACTCGCTGATGCAACTGTTTGCTACTGTATTGTATTTGTTTTATTACAGTCGTCTCTGGGTGATCTTCATTTGTGTGGTGATGGCTGCAAGAAACAGGAAACCCATTTACTTTTTCAGTGCTAAAGGGCGAGCTCAACACTGAGATTATCGCCGATACATTTCACAGATTAAAAACGCATAAATTGCAGGAGTAAACAGCGTCACTTTTAGGGTGTGTCTGTTCAGTAATCTCAAAAACTTGCACCACACGGGATCGCATAATGCTTCGTCTGCATTACGATAAGTAGGGTGCATCATCGACAATATAAGTTTTGTGTTGCACTCAATGTAGACTAGTTGTAGCTTAAGGTGGATGCTTCGTAGCCGGCACCTTTTTATAACCTCTAATCACTTTCAATATATATGGATAGTTTGATAACTAAGCAGTGTTGATCACATAGGTTTGTTTGCAGGGGCATCAAAATAATGAAAGACACCGAAATGCAAAACACAGCAAAATAGTTCACAGCAGGTACAATGTACATATATACGTCCCTGTTCACAATAATACAGATTAGCGGTAGGAAATTTCATAAAGGACACTTAAAAATAAGTCTATGTAAATCAGCGACTTACTCATTTGAAATGACTGCTAATATATAACGGAACTAAAGTATGAAGCGTTTTGGTTCTACAATGTATCTGTCAGAAAAAAAAAACAGGTCCTCCTTCCATGTCCCAAGTCCCTACCACTCAACAAAGTAACCCATGCTGTCCATGTGTGTATAAGACAGGGCAAAATGTACCTGTTGCCCCTGTAAATGCAGTGATCTGGACACTTTACTGTCTCTTTTTAACATACACTGAGACTAATGTAAGTGAAAAATACTATAAATTCATGTCGACCTGCATGGGATTCGAACCCTCTACCTTCGGCACACTCGCCTAGACGAATGAAAAGTCCGACACGCTGACCTCTAGGCCATCGGGGCAACCCCTAAAAGGTGGACCGAGGACCCAGGGTGATGTTATAGCAGGTGTGGCTTGTACATTGACACGGTAGGGCACTTCCACAGACCGGCAAGTTATGAAATACACCTCTAATATAATTTCGAAGTCGGAGCAATGGCCCACAGCACTTCAAAACCAATAGAGTATTAGCAAGTGAAACATACTATAAATTTATGTCGACCTGCATTTTCATCTGTTTATCTGAACATCATTGATTCCTGTCACCAGAGACCACCCATACAGCAACAAAAAGTGGTCTTATGAGACAGGTGGTCTTTTGTGATGGGTAAATTAAAATGGGAAGTACATGAATCGGGAATCTGGAAAGCGGTATCTTCTGGGGGGGACTTGTGTCTTCTCAACTCCCAAAAAATCAGTCATAACGTATCATTCATATGCCAGCATCTTGGTGGATGATAATTGCCATTGCCCTGCCCTGCAACAGATTGTGTGGTGCAGGTGCGGAATTGTATGCATCTCCCATATATGTTGACCACTGCGCATTTTGCCTTTCACTAAATGTGGACACACTGTACCCATATGTCTAGTGAATGTAATCCTAGTGCAAAAAATTTGCACATGGGCTCTTGTGTGTTGAAAATGTTAAAATAAATCACTCAAGTCTGCCTCCTGATATCCCTCATGCTGCAGTGAAGGGACTTCCTGGCGTATGGCGTTGACCGCACAGGAGGGCACGGGTACACAGATGCGCCCTCCAAGATATCTCCAGCCCCATAGTACCAACCGTCTACATGTAATATATCTGTAACATCTGCTACAGGAAAGATATGTAGTGATGTTTAGTATGTTATACTTTATAATTTAGGGATGGTTAAACATTATCATCATTTATGAATGAATAGGCCTACTTAAGTTATGAAATTTAAAGAGCACCCTCCCTCTCCAAATAAGGACATTAAAAATGATGACCCCCTCCCCCCCGAAAAAAGGCATAAAAATTGCACAAAATAGGCTAAAAATTGACCACCATTTTCCCTATTCTGTTAAACTGAAACAGACCTATTTAACCCCTCCAGTCCTTGCGTACTGTCAGTACGAATTAAACAAGAGGCCCATGGGCCTAATGCTCTCCTGGCACCGTGGCTATTTCAAAGTTGCGAGTCCTCAAGTGGCTTCTAAACATATAAAGCTTATGTGAATTTAGTGTATGAAACCTCCACCAGATGGCACTTCGCCCCACATGTAATTCTAGCTAATATGTGCAATTCCTGTGATGGATATTGTTTTATGTGCCAAAACAATAATAAGTGATTCCTTAACGTTATGTTGTCACGAACCTTGGGACAGAATATTAAGGTCACCCAGATTATACAATGCAAGAAGCCCACAGGCCTGGTGTTGTGCTGACATGTTAGGAGCCTATCCGAAGACAAGTTGCGACAAATCCGAGTAGACCTTGTACCTGATTTTGATATAATAAGTTTATCGGAAACCTTTCCAAATCAAACGGCTTCCCCTAAAAATTTACAACTAAATGGCTACTACGACATATTCCGCCGTGACCGTGCGGCCTTAGGTGGCGGAATCGCTATTTACGTATCCACTCGTTTTCAAGTCACTCGTCGTTGCGACCTGGAGATTGCCGATATTGAAATTCTTTGGTGTGAAATTAGGCCACATAATAACAGATTTCTTTTCGGTGTTGTTTATCGTCCACTGAATTCAACAGTGTCTTTTTGGGACAAATTGCAAGCCAGCCTTGATAATGCACGTAATAGTGGTATACACAATATCGTACTGTCTGGTGACTACAGCGCCGATTTCAGTACCTATCCAAGACACAAGCTTGTTCACTTTGCCTCAACAAATTTCCTCACTTGACATGTAAATGAGCCAACTCGTATTAAATCCCACTCTGCCACATGTCTCAACCAAATTATTTCAAATATACCTAATTTCATTCATGATACTTGTGACCTGCCTCTGCTGGCTAATTGTGATCACTGTGTTGTTGGTGCTAAGGTACGATTCAGTTATCCCGCCGAGACGGCCTGCAACCGTCATATTTGGGAATATGGTAAAGCAGATTTTGGCAACTTCAGAACGTATCTTGATTCACTCGATTGGAATTCTGGTTTTCTTGGTAACGATATTGATCTAAGTTGCGATTCTTGGTCAAAATTATTTACGGATGCCGCTATTCATTGTATTCCTAATAAAATTGTAGAAATTAGACCTTGGGATCTACCATGGTATAATTCCAGACTTCGCCGCCTGAAACGGAAAGTTCAGAAGCAATACACTGCAGCCAAGAATTCTAATTCGGAGGCTAATGCATGGGCTACATTTTGTCAAACTAGGAATTCATACCAAGGACAACTGAAATGTGCAGAACGAGATTATAATGACAAATTACAGAAAGATCTCAAAGACTCCTCTTAGCAAAAGAAATGCTGGTGGCGAACCGTGAAATATTTTCTTAAACGCAATCATTCTTCAGCTATACCTTCTATTGTTCATAATGGAAACCTTGTTTCGGATAGTAAAAGTAAAGCCGAAATTTTCAATTCTTATTTCTTACAACAATGCCATGTAGATGCCAGTACGGCCACTCCTCCTGGTGTTACTGATGTTCCTAACTCTTTTCTCGACTCTATCACCATACTTGAATCAGAAGTTCATGAAACTCTTCTAAGCCTGGATACGTCAAAAGCCTCTGGCCCTGATGGTATCAGTGCAAAACTTCTAAAGGAGGCTGCTTCAGCCATCTCCCCCTCACTTACCAAACTTTTCAACTTGTCTCTCCTTACAAAACAGTTCCCATCTTCTTGGAAAAATGCTGACGTAACCCCCCTTTACAAAAAAGGACAACACAATTTATGTGTTAATTATACACCTATCTCCTTTGTTAGCTCTGTTGGAAAAGTGTTTGAAAAAAATGTTTTCAAACACGTTTTCAACTTCTTCTGTCAAAATCTTATTATCTCTACTCACCAATGCGGGTTCATACCTGGAGATTCCACTGTTAACCAACTACTTGCACTATGTCATCAGCTACGCCTTGCTCTTGACAAGCAAAAGGAACTTAGGATCATTTTTTTTTAGACATAAGTAGGGCTTTGATAAAGTTTGGCACTCTGCATTACTCCATAAACTAAAAAAAGCTGATATTACTGGAAATCTTCTGTCTTGGTTTTCTAATTATCTTTGTAATCGTCGTCAACGTGTGGTCCTCGATGGTAAATCTTCTTCCTGGGGATACATCCAAGCCGGGGTACCCCAAGTCTCCTTGCTAGGCTCATTAATGTTCCTGATTTATATGAACGATATTGTGGACATTGTTAAGTCCAATATCAAAATGTTTGCTGATGACACGACCCTTTATCTAACGGTGGATAATCCCGTAACTGCAGCTGAATCACTTAACTCTGATCTATCTGAAATCGAGAGATGGTCCAAAGATTGGTTAGTTACATTCAATGCTTCCAAGACCGAATCAATGCTTGTTTCTCGTAAGGCTACATCTATTTCCCATCCACATGTTACCTTTCAAGGTTATGTGCTGGGAGACAAGAATAAACATAAACACCTTGGTATCACTCTGCGTTCTGATTTACGTTGGAACGACCATATCTCAGAAATTATGTTTAAAGCTAACAAATTGATTGATATTATGAAGACTTTAAAATTTACTTTGGACCGTCCAATACTTGAGATTATATATTTTTCTTTCATTCGCCCTGTCCTTGAATATGCTAGCCTAGTGTGGAGTGGCTGTACTGAATCTGATGCTAAAAGACTCAAAAGCATTCAAATTGATGCCGCTCGCATTGTAACCGGCGCATTGCACGGTACCAACATAGACAAATTATACAAAGAACTTGGCTGGCAATTATTGTCTCAACGGAGAGAGACAGCTAAGTTAATTCTTATGTATAAGATAGTGAACAAGCTTGTGCCTAACCCTTATGTTCTGTTGTTACTTCTAATTATGTGCCTTCTTTCAATATGCGCCGCCCTTTCAATCTTGGCCATTTTCAGGCTCGCACCGACTTGCTAGACAACCCTTTGTTCCCGTCGACTGTGGAACCAGCTCCCAGTTGAAATTCCAAATTCGCCTTCTGTCCAAGTATTTAAACGTAAAATTTTTAAATCAGTACCTCGGTCAACTGATTTCCCTGAGTTGTTTAACTTTGGAAATAGGTGTACTGCTATTCAACATATGCGTCTCCGTCTGGGAGCTAGTCCGCTTAATTCTCACCTATTTAAAATTGGGGTCAAAGGATCACCTGATTGCACATGTGGCTCACACATCGAATATACATTTCCTTATTTTTTTCTCTGTCCGAAATGCAGAAACTCAAGATCAATACTTCATAATAAAATAATTACTCTTGCTCCTTTCATTCTTAGAACATTGTTGTACGGTTCAACACAATGTTCTTTTACAGGCAATTGTAATTTTTCACTGCAGTGCACGAATATATATCTGCTACAAATCGCTTTAAACCTACTGGTATTGGCTAAATAATTTTGCTCTCTTATCTCAGGTTCAATTTCCAGGCTTCATCTCACTTGTGTGATTGTTCAAATCCATATTATAATCTGGAAAGATTCTACACGGTTATAAATGCCCCTCTATCTGTCTCGTCCTTATTGGCGTCTTCTCCACTCGTACCCATGTGTCTAGTCAGTCCTGTGCTCTGTCCTTTCCTTGCAAGAGGGATTCACATAGGGCAATGCCCTTTTTCCCAATTGCGAATAACTTGTGCAAAATATGTATGGAAGTTAATCCAATAAATATGTTTATACCAATTAGGTTTGTGAGCATACTTATGCTTGCACTTTTTATTTTTGCTGTTGGTCTGTCGTCCTGTTGAAAAATGCAAACTGATGACCTTTTTCTCTGCATATGTACACCAATTCTGGTGGTATATGTTGCACATAATTTATTTTGGGTATGATGCTTTGCATCTCGACGTAGAGTGATTGCCATTGTCCATAGCCCCGAGTGATGGGATGGCAGTTGAGCGGTTGCAACAGCTTGCTGGACCATTGATTTCACAATTCATGTCTTGTCAAATCCTGTGGACACTGGCACAAGCATGATTAAAGAACATTTGAATCTCAACTTACATGCCCTGTCATCTTTGTGGGTGCATGGTTGGCTGAGCAGTAAGATGCTCACCTTTCACCTCTGCGACCCATGTTAGATTCTCATTGTGGGAAGCATGTGGAGAATGTTCCTTCCACTTAAACCATGTACGGTAGTTTTCTCCGAGGTCTTAAGTTTCCTCCACCGCACACAAGGTAAGAGGTATATGCCAGCATCTGTGCCATGGAGAGTAACTCGATAAGTCAATGCCTGACTTCCTTCACAATCTATGAGAAGCAAATATGTCTATGTTCTAAAATAGGCTTAAGTACTTCTGTAAATGAAAACTTAACTCCCCTTATACTAGTGGCACAACCGTGTTTTTATATGTACCTTTCAAATGCCTGCTAGGGTTGTGAGAGGCAGTACATTTTTTCTGCATATTCCACAAACATATAGTATTCTTATTCCATGCAATAGTTTTGTTTTTCAAAACAGACTACTTTAGCTTTGGGTCCACTTATAATGTTCTCGAGGAGGGCAGGTAGAGGAGGAAGAGGAGATGAGGAGAAATAGGGCAGGACTGACAGATCTATTTATTTGTTTATTCCTGTATGTTAAGGGCTCATATGTACATGTACTGCACTGATTCATCTTGAAACCCAAGATTCAGAGGACCAGTTTAAAACCACCAGTAGCCTTTTATTAGTGACTGCCTGTTTCAAGTCAGGAGTGAAAATGGTTTCTTCACACCGGTATTTGAAAATGAATGTTGATGTTTTGGTTACTCTAGAATCCCTTGGCTGTCATTTATGGTTTTTGAATTGATGAATATGGTTTATGCTTCTTCTGGACTATTTGATAAATACTTCATTGGCTATGTTGTGCTGTGGGATGTGTTCTGGAATGCATTGTTATGATGGAGGTAGAGTATGTTTGTAATGTTACAGATTCATAAATTTCACAAAAAACGATGTAGGCCTTCTTCTATTATTTGCTGTAAACTTAGTAGACTGACACATCAGAATAACTGACAAGGCTTCTTTTTAATTTTGGCAGAAGTAATAAAATTTGGGTTTTGAGTGGTTAGGCCTATTGTTACCAGGTGGCTTTGCCTAGCACGTCTTGTGCCAGCCTGGCCCCCAATAACAGAAAGAAAATAGAAACGCCACGCTTTTACTGCCGCGAACAGAACACAAAGACAAAGCTTTTTGTTCAAATATATTGACTCACATTTTATACAAAAAACACAGCACAGCGGAAACTGGCAGTTCGTCTATAATATCCGTACACTTGTTGGATAGGCTTTACACAAAGTGGTTGGCCGGGTCCAGTGTCCTGGCTTGTCCAATCGACCTCCGGGCTGCAACTCAAAATCAAAGGGCATTGTCAGAAAAATACAATAAAACCTAGAACATTATCTTGTAATTTTGTACATACCCATTTTAAATTGTCAGACCCAAACTGTGGTTTTTTTTTTTTTCAATTTTCTAGTCTTATCAATCACCGAAAATAAGACGTATTAATTTACAGGATTTGCTGTGCAATCTCAAAACAAATACTTAAAAAATATCACATAAAACGCCACATTGGAGAGCTAACAATTTTTTTTTTTTCAGTTGAAAACAGGAGAAATTAAAAAAATATATCCATGCCCAGGTTCGTATTCAATGGTTAGTCCTAAAATAGCATAAACAAAGAGTTATATATATTTTTTTAATTTAGTCCTGACAGGTTGTTCATTTCCTTCTTTAAATTGCTCCAAAAGTCACAGAAGGGGTTGTCAGAAAAAAAAAATCCTGGGAACCGTTCCTGGATATATTTTTCTTTTAATGTCCGTTGATTTTAATGTGATAGGGCAACTTGTACGTTTGTGAGGCGAGATACAAATTGCAGAGGTTGAGCAAAAAACAGTTCCTAGAAAATCGCATTGAAAGAAAAAGTTGCCAATTCTCACACGTTTATGGCTGTAATACGACACATACTCATTTCTTCTGCCTGTGTTTTAATTATTGTGTGAAATAAAGTTGTAGCTTTACTTCTGTGATGTTGCCATTAAACAAAAGTATATATTGTGGCTTAAGTCTCGACTTTTTTAACTTCGGAACACCACACTTCGCTTGTTTAGGTGTGGGTTCACAAGCGGCTTTCCACATTTGGGGACCAGTAAGTGGATTGTGCTAATTAGTTTTTACATCAAGAGAGAATTTCAAAGTAATCAGAACAATGGTAGTGATAAGGCTGAACTGGCCCATTCTTCTCTCCATGGCTAAAGGTTTCCTTTGAATGACCCTTGTCAATAGCTCAATTGGTTTCCAGCAGTCATGGACTAATGGCTGTGCAAACAATGACATGGTTCATTGTCATGCCCATTCAAAGAAAGCCATGTGTCCGGCACTGTTTAAACTTTTCACTGTAAACAAAAGTTTTGAGATCAACTATCTAATATAAATTTTATGTTCACACATCTGAGTTTTTGGGAGCGTGTAGTTTAAGTGTCAGACTGTCCAAAACTATGAAAAAGTGCTTAGAGGTTATCCAAAGGTGCGGCTTCAAACCTTTCACCTTAAAACACCGATTCACATACAATATCTCCGAATCGTTTGTCGGAATATAATTCTCTAGGCCTAGCTGTGCATTAAATGATTAATAGATTATTGAATGTACAAAAAGAAAAGTTACGTTTTGAAGGTTTTGTTTATATAGAAAATTGTCCAACTTTGTGTTTGTGAAATGGTTTTGGTTTAAACACTTTTATTCAAAAGGAAACAATCAGGAAGGAGGACAGAGCCCTATAAAAATCCTTCTTGCAAGGAAGAGACAAGAGCACAGGACATACGTAACAAACATTCCAGGTTGAGGCCGCTCGTGTCGTCCGAGGGCTCGACGAGGGGCGCAAGGAAGAAACAGGTAGAAGAGAGACACTACTAAACAAAGCACAGATAGAGAGGTTATATGCGATAATCAAAATAGAAAAAAAAATGTACGTTATTGTTTCACCTTGAAAGCGTTTAGTTTTTTCAATATATTCTTGTACTGATAAAAACATGCATATGTTTTCTAGTGGGGGGAACATTTATCATGACCATATAAAACAGTTTTAACTGAAAATGGTGCTACCAAACTGATAGAAGTGTAGAGGACATTGCGAGCAATGATGTAACGTGGAAAAGTTAAGAAATAGTGCTATGCCTATCTCACACAGATGTTGATTCAGCTGACTGCAGCACATACGCAGACGGGAATACAAAATGGCCGAGTATCTCTTACCGATATTCAAGAGTTCTGGATAAACGACACAACATGTTTTTGGATTTGAAATTTTCTGTTTAAATTGCGACAAAGTCGGTAAATTTCTAGTTTCAAGTGAGAGTGAGTTCCATAAGTAATTGCAGATGGAAAGAATGATTTCTCAAATGGTACTGTTCTGGAACTAAAAGATGGTATGTCCAAATGTCTACTAGGATCAGAACGTCCTCTGGTGTTTGGATGATGGTTTTCATCCACTAACTGAACATTGGGTAAGGCAGCATAAATAAGCAGGTGTTAGTTTGTTTACTATTTTATACATCATAAAGAATTTAGATCTTTCCCTCCGCTTTGACAATGGCTCCCAGCCAGCTTCTTCATACAGTTTAGACTTCTGGGTAGTTCTCATAGCACCTGTCACAATACGGGCTGCAGTCAGCTGAATGTTTTCAAAAAGATCTTTATCTGATTGAGTGCAGCCGTCCAATACCACGCTACCATATTCCACAATAGGACGGATAAAAGATTAAAATATTATTTCCAAGGTTTCACGAACAACTACAGGGCGGTAATTGTTGCACAGGTTGGCGTTGCCCTTCTTATGCAGGGGTGTAACGTGTGCCTCTTTCGAGATAGAAGGAAAATGACTTTGACTTGTGAAATGGTTTTGCTGGTTTTTATTATTTGGTTTCTGTCGGAATAGTCAATTTGTCCTCATACAGCGCTGTCTAAATTATGTAGGCCTATGCATTTAAATGATTCACTCAATGCCCTTTCGGTTAATAGATTATAGACTACAAAAAGAAAAACATACATTTTAAAGTTTTGCTCAGAAACATGCCCGACTTTTTAGTTGCGAAATGGTTTAATTGGTTTGTATTAGTTTAGATATAAATAAATGGATAGGTCGCTAATTCTATTTGTTTTAATTTAACGAGCTTTGGGGGGACTGGGTTGCATAGACCAATAATGTGTTGGTGCCACAATGGTCTGTACCTGATCCTTGTCTATTCGGTTTTGTTTCAATATGAATTTGTGTTTCCTCCCCCCCCCCCCCCAAAAAAAAAAAAAAAAGAAAAAGAAAAGAAATATGAGTTGGCTTTGGAAACGGAATTATGCACCTATAGGCTTACAAAGTGCCGTTCAGGCTTTACATTTCGCCAGAATCTATGAGAGTTTTTTTTTTACAAGAAGTAAGGTCGCAACTTGTTGTAAAGGCAGAACCCAGATAACCTTAGGACAATTACATGGAAAGTTGTAGACTTGTAACATGTAAAAACTAAGTCTTGTCATGTGCATCAGCTTTGTAATTTGGACAAAGGCACACGGTTACCTTTTCCATATGAAAATAATTAAAACCTCCATGAGTAAGTCCATCAATTGCATTACTAACGTTTTGTTTTGTGCTATGCAAGAGGAGCGATTTCCAAATTTTTGTTTGTTTTATTGGGGGTTTCATTTTGTTATGACTATATTTTTGCTTATTATCAATAGATGTCACATTACATTAACATAAAAAAGTACTTGTTAGCGCTCATCAAGGGAGGACATATGGATTTGCCCTTGTCTCTCCGTTAGCCCCTCCGACTATTGTCAGATTTGTGTCACGTATCTCGAAAGGCATTTAAGGTACAACCATAAAACTTTGTGTTAACATTTATCAATATTATAGATGTGCACCTGAGGTTTCGTTTGTCTTTGATTAATAGTTACTATCCTCTTTTAATTGACATTAATTAGTAAAAATGTTGATTTGAGGGTAGACTGATCAGATTTGTGTTGCGCATATCTTGATAAATGTTTCATGTACAGTTCTAAAACCGTGCACATGGGTTTATGTTTGTTTCTTGGGTTAATTAACCTCTCTTCATTGTTCATAAATTACCCGTGAAAATGTCTTTTCAGTGAAGAGGTGGCTCATATCAAACTTGTGTCATGTTTATTTCACAAAGTGTTCAAGGTACAGCTCTGAATCTTTATAGGTACATTAATTAATACATGCATGTGAAGTTTTGCACCAATTATATGCTCCTTTTTTAATACTGATGGGGACAATTAATAACAAGTGGGGGCACCAGTGTTCTTTAGACGCTTTTCTAGTTGTTCAAGAAAACTGCCCTTTGGCATGTTTTGGTGCGCGAAAATATATCTATGTATGTGCGTGCGAATGAGTGGTGTTATGTTTCACAATGACCAGCATGTGCTCATATCTGCACTATTAAACGAGTTGTTTTTGTGAGTGCTATTTAGTGCACGCGTATAATCAAGGGATCTATTCTACACTGAAATATTTATGTAAAAACATGTGCATATATACTACAGTGTGCTCACTATTCCATGTTTAAAATTAGCCCCCTCAATAATTAGCACTATGCTGTATACGTATTTTAACCAATCTTGTCACAGTATGCTAAATTTCAACATTAAAAATTCAATAAATTTCCAAAATTGTAAATAGAAGTGCCTGCTATTTTCTTCTTGAAGTAGTTACCACCAAATTTTGCGCGCATACAGGACTGCAGAACTCAAGTTCTTGATGAGACAGCATTGTAGACAAGAATCCCCCTGCCCCACACAATAAAATAAGTGTGCATGTAAAGAAAACGGGTCAGACAACATTAGGCCTAACGGGACTATCTAAGTCCATTAAGTCAATAAACTCCTAACATTGTCAATCATATATTTCATTTGAGCTTGCAAAAAAGTACCAATGAAAATGATACGTTTCCTGTTCTTTAAAAAAAGGGGAACCTATACTGGCCTTTCAGATTGTTAATAATTATGTGAAATTGTAACATGAAAACATAATTCAAATAACACTATTCACTTAAATATTCATGTAATCAAATTTATGTATAATTAAATGGATATTGACATAGTCAATGTTTCTAAGTCTACTTTGAACAGGTAAGCGTTTTCTGGATTTTCCAAACTTTATCTGAAAATTACATGCAAGTTTTTCGTGATGAAATTATTCATACTTCATTTGAAAATTATACGCAAATTTTTCATGAAGATAAATAAATGAGAGTAGATTTCATCCTATTTCCGAAGCAACACTTATTGGCAAGGTATACATTGTGTAGGCAACCATGCATCACTAATTAGACAATCGAATTTAAAGCGATAATGCATGATCTTTATGATTGGTCACTATAAATAAGTTTATGAATAACGATTTAATATGTAACACATGAAAATGCAAGGCGCTCAGGCCTCTTATAACAACTCATTAATTTTGTGTATCGAGTACGTAGACAATGGGTGTTATGTCGTAAATGATTTAAAGATTAAATTTGTAAAAAATGTACATGTACATGTAATCAAGTACAACAAACGTGTATGTCATCATTTGCATACAAGAATTTTATGTATTGTGGTGTTTACATTGCATTGAGGAACCTTCGGCTATGTCCATTGCCCTTAGGGATAAAATGGAATGCTAAGTGAAGTTTGGCAATGCTGTTGCTTGCCTAAAATGCTGTGACAAAGTCATGCTGTTTTAACAAAGATGGCTTTACCATTGCACTGTAGTTCGAAATTTAAGGTTTCGAAAAATACAACAAAATTTTCTTTTGTCTCTCAAGCATGTTGATTTAATTTTCTTGTTTTCAATGGGTTGGGCTCGTCTTAATTTTCACACCACTTAAAAATATTTTGTGCTCAGTTGCTTGACGATGAATATGAATGTTATACTGATATCACATTTGCACTCCTTACTGAAGCGTGTAGTTCAAGCATCAGCATGCTAGTATTTCAAAAGAAATAGAGAGAGAGAGAGAGAGAGAGAGAGAGAGAGAGAGAGAGAGAGAGAGAGAGAGAGAGAGAGAGAGAGAGAGAGAGAGAGAGAGAGAGAGAGAGAGTCAGATCAGAAGCCTTTTTTTAAGTGATTCATTTACATGGTACCCAAAGTATGCTGAAGAAATTTGTTCGCTGGGTGTACAATTTAACTTTGAAAGGGTTAAAACAATGTCATATTCAGAGAGACATTTGCAAATATTATGATTGCCCATTTGTTTTGGTGACAAATTTTTAAAATTGTAAATGATCTACCAAAATTTATACAGATGACCGTGGAATCAGCTTCCCTCTGCATCGTTCAAGTACATAGTCACACTGCTTTGAAAAAGAATAGACCTTCCATTGGCAATTTTGCTCGTGCAAGCCTAACTAAGATGAAGAAACTGGTCTTAACTGCTATGATGGAGCTAATTTAGAGCTAAGAATGAGAATAACAATGTCATAAGTGGCAGATAGGCCCTTTTGCATTGACACTATTATTCTAGGCAAAGGGTCTATCTGCCACTTAGGCCCTTTACCTTCCATGTGCAATGAATAATGGTCTAATTTAATAAGAGCGTAACTACCAATGTTAAAATATTATGAATTAAATGTCATTATTATTATTTTTTTCTTTTACATGTGAGTTTGGTATTCACTTGTCTACAATACTAAAATCCAAACAATACCATCAGAAACTACAGTGTACACGTCAAAATACAGTTTTTCGTCTCTCCTGTAAAGTTGTAAAAATGTCAGTTAGGCCCTTTCCCCTCTGGCACAACGAATTGTTCAGATCAGTAATAGTGTTTCATAAGTGTTTTACTTTCTGTTAAAGGTCTAATTTCCTGATGGGATGATAGAGGCAAGATTCTGTCTACTTTTGCTGATAATGCTGAGTTGGTTTGAATGTATCCATCATTCGCCTATTCTGAAATTATTATAATTGCTATTATTTTAATATGAAGTGATAGTAGGACTAAACCACATAGTAACAACTAAAACATAAATATTTACACAAACCAATAACAGTTTCACAGAATAGCTCAGATGAAGAAGATGATGATGGTGATGATTAATATTAATATTGTCATTTATATTATTATTATTATTATTATTATTATTATTATTATTATTATTATTATTATTATTATTATTATTATTATCATTATCATCGTTATCGTTATCGTTATCGTTATTATTATTATTATTATTATTATAATTATTATTATTATTATTATTATTAGTATGTTTCCCCGTGCAACGGAGGGACATATTGTTTTTGCGTCTGTTTCTTCTTCTTCTTCTTCTTCTTCTTCTTCTTCTTCTTCTTCTTCTTCTTCTTCTTCTTCTTCTTCTTCTTCTTCTTCTTCTTCTTCTTCTTCTTCTTCTTCTTCTTCTTCAACACATTGTTATGTGCGTTGTGAACGTAATAACTCAAGAAAGATTTGACTTGGGAAGTTGAAATTTTTTGTGAAGATGTTCCTATAAAATACCTTGGTTGGGATTGCAGATAGGTGACCTTGAATAAATTTTCAAGGTCACATTTGTTTAAATGGACACGCATCATTTGTTTTTATTTTTTTTTCATTAACTTGTTTGTTTGTTTGTTTGTTTGTTTGTTTGTTTGTTTGTTTGTTTGTTTGGGTTTTTTTTTTGTTTTGTGTTTTGTTTTTTGTTTTTTTGTTTTTTTGTTTTGTTTTGTTTTGTTTTGTTTTGTTTTCGTTTTTTTTTCGGTCGGGGCAGGGACAACTCTTAAAAAATCGCAAGTGCATATACACATGTCAGGTTATCTTATGGCTCAAAGTCCTTCTGCTTTATTCTATTTTATTTTATTTTATTTTATTTTTTTTTACTTTAATTTATTTTATTTCATTTTATCTAATTTTATTTTATTTATTTTTATATTTTCAATCTGAAATAAAGCACGTTTCTTACATGATATCACCATATTACTAATACAAATTGGCAATAACAAAATAATCCAGCGGGTAAAACCTACTGTATGTTAGAGGACACACTCAAAGACGGCAGGTGTTTCAGTGCGTTTATGTATTTAGCGTTCTGGGCGAAAGGAAGACGATGATTGGGACACTCACAATGGTGCATATAAAGAGGGGATTTACTTGCAGGCTTCAGCGCTTATGACCATTCTACCCTGGGTAGAGAAGCGCGATAAATGGTAACTTTGGTGCCAGCAGTACCTCAGGGCCAATACAATCCGTATGGACTTAAATAGTAATCACGACAGGAAAATCTATAATGGACAGTTAGGCAAATCAAGAAAAAATATGATAAATAAAAAATAATAATTAAAAACAAAATTTCAAAAAGTGAAAAAAAAACAAAGAATAAAAAATGAAACAAAAATTCAAATAAAAATGTTAAAAAGAAGAGATCAAAGGTAACGATTCCGAATAAATACCTTCATAAAATCCTACCGCAAATTATAATTTTAATCCAATTTTGAGCATTTTATTTTGATGTACAGCTTTGGAAAATATATGTGGAATGGCAAAGACACACACCCAAAGTAGGTAAAACATTTGAAAAAAAATAAAGAAAAAGAAAAACGCGATAGCTGCTATTCAATGTATGGTCTTTTAATTTCCAGGAGTGGTGTATTTAAGTCGGTAGCATGTGGTACAGAGAGGTGGAATATCACTGGAATGGATCATTTTATCCCACTTGGAAAAAGGCTATTATATGTACTTTTCCAACACATTTAAACAAGGTAAAAAAGAATCTTGATGGTGGGTTTCTGAAAAGTCAAAAATGAAATTGTGAGGGAAAGATGGGTGAAGGATAGACTAACAAAATATGACGGATTGGTTACAGACAACTAATAATCTTAAACCCAGCTGCCAGTTCCTATTAAGCTCACCTTTGTTTAATATAGTCATCACCGTTGCTAACATGCACATATATTGATTAGTTTCTAAATTTTAGAATTTGTTGTTGAAAATTCGAAAATGACAGCACCATCCTAAAGTGGATAGATTTGCCTGAGGTAAAGTCCACGTACATTCCCAATAAGTTTGGAATTGATCAAACTTACGGTTTGGGGAGAAAGTCAAGAATATTGAAAACGGACATATATTGTTCAAAAGACTAAAATGATCATTAACGTTTAGAGGTCCAAAGAAGTGTTCCTATACAATTGTGAAGCAATTGATTTGACAGCTTCAAAAATACATATTCAGTTATTTTACTGAAAAAAGAAAAACCAAATTTGTTTAAAGTATAAAAATTGAAGCGTGAACGTTTGAACAAACTTCGAATAGATCCACCTAGGGTAGATACCCACCCAGTTTGAAGTGAATCTGGTTGACGTTTTCGACGAAAAGGTTAAAATACTAATTTCCATCACCTTCCACAAAGACAAACATAGTAGTCATTACGAATGCGTGCACTAACCGATAAGGACCCAAATTTAAAAAGTTTCTCAGATGTATTTATGTGCTGTCCCGACACAATTTGCAAAGTGGGTCCAACAATGTTGTTTAAACTTTTGCCGAGAAATCGTTAAAATCTCCAAATTTAATGTGGATTTGTTATTAACGTTATGGTAGAGAGCCATATAAGGAACATATCCAGCGAGCTTGAAGTGAATTGGGTTGATGGTTGTGAACCAGAAGTCCAAATATAAAATTGCAGTGCAATTGTCCTTGAATTACAAAGTAATAAATAGGTATGCAAAGGAATAGCTAAGCTAAAGGAACACAACTTGAAAAAACGTGTTCCAAATCAGATATCCAAGATATGACCACCTAAAGAATGATTGTTTACTTCTGCCTTAAACCACCTTTTTACCAAGTTTTAGAACATTCTGGCTTACAGTTTGTGAGTAGAAGTCAGAAAAGGTACACTCAACGATTCGTTAAGCCAATAGCAGTGCCCATGTGCCACCAGTTGAACATAAATTTAACGTCTCGAAGTACCCTTTTGCACTTGCAAAGCAATTAGCCTGGACATTTCAGATTATACGATTTATTTGCAAATATTTTGACGAAATTGAAAAAAAAAAAGAAAGACTCATAAAAGAATTATCAAATACACACGACCGTAACTGTTGGACAACATTTGGTGCAGAGTTACACAAAAGTGCATGGCTTTTAAATTTCAGGTAAATCTGGCTAACGGATTTGGAAAACAGGTCTAAAATGTGAATTATTGACGAATGACCACAGACGACGGATGGAGGATCATATAACAAGCTCAAGTAAAAAAAAAAAACATAAACAAAATATAGTACCAAATCAAGCCAAAACAAAAAAAAAAAAAAAAACAAAAAAAAAAAAAATGAAGCATCCATCGAACTGTGAGTAGCGGAATCTAATACACACACCGAAGTTTAAACCAAACAAATATTTTGTAGCAGTCTTTAATGCAAATAAGGCGACAGTAGATAGTGCGCCAACAATTCTATAATGTCAGTGATAAATTGAGTCGTTGCGTTTCACTGCTCGGGGATAATAACTATATAACTTTCATTCCACTTGATGACAATATGTGCTTCATGTAGCATCTCATATATCAAATGTATCATATTCCTGGGTATCTACGTATTTCATGTACATGATTATTGAACCGCACCTGAAGCACAATATTGGATGTCAAGTAATTCTATGAAATGGGTGTATACATGTGAGTTGAAATGCAAAGTACAAATTTATTACAGTGAGTTAACGAATGTCCAAGTTGTTTAACAAGAAGCATTTGGCTGCAAAACAGTCATACATATCCACTGATCCTCAAACTTTTGAAATATCGTCAACACGATTCGACCGTCTTGAATCATTGTCGTAGATATATTTTAAATCTTCAAACATTTGGATCCACAATTTACCTTACACTCTTGCCAGTTGAAAAAAATGCAAGTAAATTTGAAATGATTCATTAAAATTAGAAACAGAAGATCATGCATCATCTGCTCAGCGCTTCCCGTGGTTTAGGGTTTTGGAAAGCCAGGGGTTCCTCCCCCGTCGCACCCTCTCAGTATTTTATTTGTTTTCTGTCTTAAAAGATCGTTTTGGCAGATAATGATAAGTGATTGCACACCGTTCTTAGTCGTATTCTCCCAGAATATACATACATAAACCCAAATAAATTCCAAATTTGAGATCCCAGGATGACACAGTACTAACCCCTGTGATTTTAGTACCTCTGCAAGTCCACTTAATGACAAGGGATAAAAACAAGTGGGACAAAATAAATCATATGACCCTCTGAAGCAATTTGACAATTTACCAAACACAAATTCCTGGCAAATTCTGAAGTGGATTTGATCAGTTGTGTTGAGGAATGCAAGATACACATGCATGTCTACCAGTATATCTATGTTAGCCATACGAACATGTGCTCACAGATTATTGTATAATTAAACAATGGGACTGTGTGAACAGTCTATGCTCAGCTGACCTAGCGATTCATTACACTTGCGGTTTTGTGAACTTGGGATGCGATCAATGTCACCCATGCACTGAATAAGACGAAGCTCTATGGGAAACACTGACACGTGCAACATCACAGTCCATCATAAAGAAGAAAAATCCAAAGATGGCTGGAACATGACCACTTGTACAATATAGGTAGATATTTATCAAAGGTACACCCCTACCGGGTGTTATACAAATCATGCCAAGAATATTGATTTCATAATGATTATCCAAATTCTCATGTCTAATTTTCCCATTAAAACTGTTTTAAAGATCGCCCCCCCCCCCGAAAAAATCGTTCAAATTCAAAACCACTAGAGCTTGACCATTTGAACAAAATTGATAGACACTCACCCAAGACACATTGCCACGATTTTGAAGTCAATCTGCCCAACAGTGGCTTCATAAAAGTCCAAGCTGTGAATTAGCATCAGAATGACCATTGACACTCATTGTAATCAATAAGAAAGGTTCATTTAGAGATGAGTGAGTGCCCGAATTGAAAAAAATAGAAAAACAAAAACAAAACAAAACAAAAATCGTTAAAAGTTAGAAAACCACAGCTTTTCCACCTATTGAAGAACATTGTATGACCCTTTTACTAGGAACATATCCAGCAGGTTTCAACTGAATCTGACCAAAGGCTCTGGAGAAGGCAAAAACAGCCCCCCCCCCCCTCCCTACAAAAAAAAATTAAACTGCAGTGGCCCCTGTAGAACAAATTAGGAACTGGGTGTCCCTGGAAGTTTCCCTGTGTGACATCAAAGCAATCGGATGAGCGGTTTCAGAGATGATTTTTACATAATTTTCCCCTATTCAGAACCAAAGAGTAATAAAAAAAAAAAACAAATATCAATGGATAATGACCACGTTAACACGCCTGGGAAGAGACTCACACAAGAAACACTTCCCCCATGTTTGTAATAAAGTAGCTGACCTTTTTGGAGAAAATAAAATGTGAATCAGCATCAGAATGCCCATTATCTTATTTAGTAATCAATAGGCAAGATGCATTTTGTAACAAGTACCCGAATTGAAACACACACACACACACACACAAAAAGAAAAAATGAAAACAACAAAAAAATACAATAAATAAAACAAAAAACTAACAAACAGAAGAAAATCGTTATAAATCAGGCATTCACCGCAGAGAGAGAGAGAGAGAAAAAGACAAAAATCCAAAAATCACTGGAGCCTGACCACTCCCACAAATATGGCAGAGAGTGTGGCGGACGATTTTGGAAAAGTGATTTAAAATATGAATTGTGTATGGGCGGACAACGGACGTTAAAAAAAAATCAGCTTCCTGACAGGTCAGCTGAGCTTAACAAGTAATTGCCAATTGCACTAAAAGGCAAACTTTACTAGTGGACACTTTAGGTTGAGATCAATCTAAATACACATGTACTGAAATTCAAAAGAATTCAACTTGTGAATTGAGAGAGGAAAATAATAGAAAGGACACAAACATTGACTCGTTCTATCATTTCATACAATATACAGCAACAGTGAAGTTCAGAAGAGTTAATGTGCGATTTGAAAGCAATATCCCCAGTAACTTTTGAGACTTTTTTGTAATTGTTGGCACAAATGCATCCTCAGTCGAAATGCTGAGACATGAATGAGATTGATTGGGTACCAGCAGCCTCGGTTCCAGGCTAACGAGGCTAAGCCTTAGGCTGTGACGTCATCAAAATACACAAAATCCAATATGGCGGCCATGATATTAACTGTTATCACACACAAATAAGAATTTTTCAAAAAGTGGTACAACAGATTTGTTATGATCTCTTACCTTTATATGTCCTCTTTCCACAGATATAAATCCACATTATGGTATTATTGCAGTCTAGTAATAGGGACATGGTAATCCAATATGTCCATTTCATTTCTGATCTGTCAGCAAGATAACATATTTACGGGGTAGGGCCCTTTGAATTTTGATTAAAATGCAATGCAAGGAGCAGTTCCAGCTTTACCATCTGTAGAAACCAAGGTAAATCATAAGTACGGGAACAATGGACATCCGGCACCAGATATGTAAAACAAACCCCATGATGACATATACTCCTCACTTTGAAGGCCTCCAAACAATTAGCTCTATTTCACTACCAACACTGAGTCCATGTTTCAAAGTAATGTGTCAGGCTTGTGACATTTGAGAAAATAGTGCCAATTTGGAGTAATTCTTTAATATTGAGTGAATGAGCATTTACGGATGTCAGAAAACAATGAAAGTCTCGAGCTTTTATGTTAAAACATCTGATGAAAACATAATTTTTCTTAACACGATTTTCAGAGTGATTAGGCAAACTGTTAACTGTTTTTAGCTGCTGCTTGCTACCAATAACCCTCGGGGGGTTTAACCTGACAGAAAACATGTACGCCTAAAATGTGTGAAAGTGATTACTGAAACAGAATGATGCCAAAAGATAAAATTTAAGTATCAAGGTAGGCTAGTCTAAAACCTTTAAAATCATTGTAGCCAGTCTTTCTTATAATCTTTGGATATTAATGGCAAGATTTTTAGGGCAGGTCAGAAAAGAATGAAACTCATTAGTATATGAGTCAAGAGAATGCCATCAAAATACGATATTTCTTAACGAGATATCAAGTACAATTACGCAAGCTTGAAACTGTCGAGGGTAGCTGCTTGCTACATATAGTCCCTTTGGGATTTGACCCAACAGAAAACAAGCCAGCCGAAAATGTCCGAAAAGTGAATGTTAAACAGAATGATGTCAAAATATAAAGTTAAGGAGCAAGTCGGGCAAGTCTTAAATCTCTAAAATTATCGAAGCCAAACTTTTTAACCATCTCTGGATTTTACAGCAACATTTTTACAAATATTTGATCAAAAGTGCATCTTTGAAGCATCTTGAGTCAAGTTTATTGTAAATAAATTTGGTTCTAGATGCAAAGTCCTGAGATGTAGAACAAATACGACATAAATGTATTATATCCAACAGTTTCCGACATATTACTGTCCCGGAAAGAATAGATAAATATTTAAATATTAAGCTCGTCTATTTTGTGATAGACATTAATGCAATATCTGCGACCTGAATATCTAAGTCCAGAAATATATCTCTGAAACCGTATGAATTGTTACCCTCCAAAGGGATATTTTTGGGGAAAACATCTTTAGAAATTTCACTAAAATTTTGTACATTTACACAAGCAATGACATCAATATATCTTGGATTGTTTGTTAATTTTGCAGCAATTAGAAACTCCTTTTTCTCAATTTATCCTAATACTTATATTCACGCCAGGTTACATGTAAATCTGCCAGTAATGGGGAGCAGTTGCTACACATTTGATTGCCTTTTATTTGTGTGAACCAATGGTCGGCATGGAAGAAAAGTAGTATTCACACACACATACACACACACACACACAGATATATAAGTATATATATACATAATATATATATGTGTGTGTGTAAATACATACATGCATACATACATACATACATACATACAGACAGACAGACAGACATACAAATATGTCCAGAATCGAATCCAATGATGAACCCTGTAATAGCATAAATAAACAGATATATATTTTTAAGTTGGTCCCAAGAGTTTCTTTATTCTCTTTTGAGAAATTGCTCAACAATTCATGCAAAGAGTTGCCAAAATGAAATATAAAAAAAAATCCCTAAAACCGCTCCTGGATATGATATTTTTCTTTTGATGTCCGTTGATTTAATGTGATTCCACAATTATTTTTGTTTTGTGAGGAGCGATACAAATTGCATAGATTGAACAAAAAAACGGTTCGAAGAAACTTCCCTTGAAAGAAAACAGTTTCTAATTCTCATACATTTACGGCTGTAATGTGACACATACTCACTTTTTTGTCCTGTGTTTTACAATGAAATAAACTTGGAGCTGTATCTCTTTGATGTCGCTTTTTTTAAATGACTATACTTTGTGGATTTAAACGCATTTTTTTAAGCTTGGAACATCAAATGTAACCACTCTCCAGTTGTGTGGGTGTAAGTTCACACACGTCTTTCCAGATTTTTGGCCTAGCAAGAGGATTGTGCTAAATTTGTTCTTGCATCAAAAGAGGAATTCAAAGTACATGTAGTCAGAAAGAATGGTAGTTATTAGCCTGAACTGGTCCATTCTTCATTCTGTCTGATCCCAATGAGTAACCATTGCCAGTAAGTCGCCTGGTATCCAGGGGTAAATTACCAAGGACTGTGCAAAATGTTTTTACGGGCATGTCGTTTAAGTATCAAACAATCCAATACTATTAAAAAGTAGTTACATGTCATCCAAACATGCAGGCTACAGATTGTCTACCTTAGTCCAGACAGACTGTAGACGTGTCATCCAATTCAAATGCAGTAGCCCCGATTTGAAAACACCAGTGTAATGTACACTTGGAAGTTTCAGAGCGCATTCCAAGAACACGACAAATCAACGAAAAAGCACATTGTTCTGCCCCAGTGCTCGGGACACTCTCATTTTTTTTTTTGGGGGGGGGGGGCACACAGCACAGGCAAAGATCGATGATCAGGGCGTAAAACTATTAACAAACAGGCTGATCAGGCAGTTTGTTGCATTGTATGATTCATAAGTAGTTGCAAACTGATCATTCATTCACTTTTCTGATCCTTCAAATGCAATTCCAACGAAATTACATTCAAGATGAGAAAACTGACAATACACAAAATTAAATGCGATGAGTTATTTACGGGCTTCCTACTATATGTATTTCGTTGTGTTTGAAATTGTAAATTCGTCATCAGCTGAAAACTGATATTTTCGTTGAATGTAAATCTGATTAACCAACGCGTCACGCATTGCCACTGGCATCATGTTGTGATTTCATAACATGTGAAAGGTTCATAAAGCGAAGGTTGGCCGAAAAGGCATTCTGTGGCTGGCGGGGCACAAGCATCGCAGGGATCACATCTACCAGGCATTACTACCCTGTGTACTGTTTCTCTGGTTTTTTAAAGTTAATTTACATTAAAAAAAGAAGAAGAGTTTTTTATTCTTCATTTCGCATTATTTCATGTCTTTTCTTTCTTTCTTTCTTTCTTTCTTTCTTTCTTTCTTTCTTTCTTTCTTTCTTTCTTTCTTTCTTTCTTTCTTTCTTTCTTTCTTTCTTTTCTTCCATTGCAACCAAATTTGTCCATGCAGATCCCCACAAACTGCTGAACCTACAATCTCCATATCTGGGACATATATCTTTCTACCAGAGAAGTTGTGCACCTAGATACTCAATTGTCATGTTGTATATAATCGTGCAAATTAGGGGGAATTAAAATTGTTAAAGCTTCATATCTTCCAAAATAAAATCAGAACTGGAGATACCATTGTCACTTCAATTCATAGATTTATGATGAAGCCATATCTATTGAGCAGTGAAGCAAGCTTGTAGGGTTTTAATTTTTGCAAATAACACACATATGCAAAATTTTGATCATGAATACCCTAAAAGTATTATAAATGTAGATGCCAAACCAATCTTAGGAGTTTAATTTATTGAAATTAGGTACATATGCAACATTAAAATTATGAATACCTTTCAAGTGATTAAACCTAGAAATGCCAAACTAACATCTATGTATAGATTTGAGATAAAGCCCTATGCATTGAACATTGAAGCAAAGCTGTCAGATCATAATTGATGCAAATTTGGCTCACATAATAAGGGAACATATGCTATTTGATAAACGTACCATTGAAATCTGCTATTAAATTCAAGAGGCTGCAAATAAAACACAGTTTCAAGTCCGCAAATCTGGTCTTGTCTGCAAATGAAATGCTGCATTGCAAATAACCCTGGCTTTGATGACAGATTTGCTGTGGAGAAATGTAATTTAGACTTCTTTATTTTATTTATTTTTTTCTTTACTTTATTCAATTTTTTTTACAGCCGAATTTGTCCGGAGTTTTTTCTTAGACACCGCCATTTGGAAAACCACAAGACTTGAAATGATGACTGACCTACCTGTGAAATTGCGCCAAGGAAATGAAATTTATCACCTGCAAATTAGGTGAATATGCAAAATGTAAATCATGAATAGCTTCAAAACTAATCTAGATAGAGGTAAATTTTACAATTTTAATTTATGCAACCCCCGCAAATGAATACACAAAATTGAAAACCTTATGTTAAAAATTATGCTAATTAGGGTCAATTGACATTTTAGAAGTTCCCTATATTCCGAACTGTTGAATATAGACACAGAGCTTCAATGTGCATTTATAGGTTTGTGATACGTACCAATATGATGACAGCATTTGATAGCTGTAGAACCTCCAATTATGCTAGCTAGGGGCATTGAAAATAAATTATAGATGAACATATCCTAAAGCTTCATAGATAGAGACGTCATTCCTACTTTACTTTATGGGTTTATGGCAAAGCCGTTTCCAATAAACCATGAACCAAATTTGTTGGATTTATTTTGTGATAATCAGGTGAATATGCAAAATACAAATTTTGAATAGCTTCAAAACTATTATATATAGAGGTGTCATTCCAAATTTAATATCAGGGGTTGTGATGCAGCCACAGTCAATGAACCATGGCGTAAAAGTGTGTCATTTTCATTGATGCAAAAAATGAATACACACATTTAAATATTGAATAACTCCAAAACTATTCTTTATACAGATGTATACCTGTTATGTACACTGGAATAAACTTTTGCAAAATGTTTCATATTCATTTTTTCCTCATTTTTTCGCTATTTTCGAATATATGTTTTTTTTAGTTATAATATTGTATAGAACTTGTTTTCCCCACTTTTTGAGATTTCTTCTTATGAATGTGACTAGAAGAAGCAAAAAAGCCTAAATGAGACAAAACCATATCACAAAAGTGACCGTTAACGTCATTTTAAGGTCATCTCAAGGCCACTGAATATGTTGAATTTTTTTCTACTGGTACAATCTATCAATATGCCAAGTTTTATCAAACATAAATTTCTGTTACATAAATATCCAGCATATCACACAATATGGTTATTCTTATGCCCACGTGTGGCTTTATTGGCTATAGTGTGTTTACGTTATCTCAAGTTGGCTATGACGGTGTTGTTGCATGTGCAGTGGTACATATTGAATCACTGAAATTCCCTTGGATATAACTGCATGGAAAATGGACACGGGGATGCATATCTTTAAACTAATGACCCAGAGCACCATGTGCAAAATACCAGAACATCGGTGATGGACATCTTGAAATCGAGTTTGACGACATCCTGGCTTCATCAGTCTGAAGACACCTTTTTCACTAACCTTTACCGTAATCAAGAATTCTATTTTACCAGGATGTTAACAAATGCAGCTGACAATTGGGATAACTCTACCAATGCAAAGTTGCTGTGCTATGGGCTACAGAGGCTGGCTGAAAAAGCTCTAAGCCCAGCTGTGAAAGACACATACAACATCGATGGTTTTCCTTTATTTCTCTCCATAGTCCCATTACATATCATCACAATTTTGCCAGCGATGCTCCTAGGCCTGAGTGCCGGTCAAATAAAAATTTTCTGCTGCCACCCTAAAAACGGTCATTTATTGCGGAAATGACGTTCACGTTACTATGAAAATGGCGACGGGCCAGTTCCTTTTTCATTTTGGGAAACAGGTGAAAGTATGACGAGGCTAAATCGGGTGAATAAAGGGGATGGTCAATGAGTTCAAAGCCACTGTCATGGATCGCTGACATGGTCACCACTGATTTATGAACAGGAACTCTGCCTTGGTGGAGCATTAATCCTTCAGTGACCATTCCCCGCCGTTTAGCTTTGGTAGCTTCACACAACCATATCAATACGTCAGCATAATATCTTTCATTGACAGTCTGGTTTTATTCAAGATAGTCGATCAGCAATGTAGCCCTGCAATTCCAAAAGGTTGAAGCCATTTCCTTTCCAGCATAAGGAACAGACTTTTTTGTGTTTTTATTTCTATTTATTTTTTCTTTCTTTTTTTTTGGGGGGGGGGGTGATCCCAGATTCCATTCTTTGGACTGCATTTTGGTTTCTGGTTTAACATGCTGAATCCAGGCATCATTCATGGTTTCAAATCGGGTCAACAAATATCATAAGGATCTGGTTCAAGATAGCATTAACTGTCACAAAACGCCAGAAATCTGACTCACTTATGATATACTGTCAACAGTTTTGGCACCCATCTTGCAGACGCTTTTGTCTTTTTCAACTCCTTGGTGATAATGTGCTGAACTCTCTCCTGAGAGATGCCCACAACATTTGCAATATGTGGTCAATCGACGATCAGCCATAATAGTTTCATGCACATGGGCAATGATTTTGGGGGTGGTTGCTGTTGAAAGCCTTCCTGGAAGCACACAATCGTCAAGGCTTTCTCTGGTACGCTTGCATTCCGCAGCCCTCTTTCCAACAGTGAAAAAGGAAGAGGTGTCTCTTAAGACCAGACTGGCCAGCATGTATCTGTGTTAGAGGTAGCCCTTTCAGTTGCAGGTACTTGATGACTGCCCTATAGCCAGTTTTGTCCATTTCTGGTGATTGGAGTGGGAAAGTTTACAAGATGGTTTGGAACAAAGACACTAATCACACTGCAGTTGGAGTTCTTTATCTATGCTTATTTAGAATATTGCACTTGTTGGTGGCAAAGGTTTGTTTCAATCCGTTTGAAATATCCCACTTAGGCTTAAAACTTTTCAGCCAGCCCTGGTATTTTCTTGTGACGCACAAGCACTTCGTGTTGTGAATGACTGGTCTTTTAGTCTGAACATGTAAAATGGTATACCTTTATGACATTCAATGTGCTTTTACACTTTTCGCAGTTGGATTGTAGACATT
>OZ026621.1:26777160-26832506 GCA_964020975.1 Hermodice carunculata | reverse complement strand
GTCGCAACTTGTTGTAAAGGCAGAACCCAGATAACCTTACGACAATTACATGGAAAGTTGTAGACTTGCAACATGTACAAACTAAGTCTTGTCATGTGCATCAGCTTTGTAATTTGGACAAAGGCACACGGTTACCTTTTCCATATGAAAATAATTAAAACCTCCATGAGTAAGTCCATCAATTGCATTACTAACGTTTTGTTTTGTGCTATGCAAGAGGAGCGATTTCCTAATTTTTGTTTGTTTTATTGGGGGTTTCATTTTGTTATGACTATATTTTTGCTTATTATCAATAGATGTCACATTACATTAACATAAAAAAGTACTTGTTAGCGCTCATCAAGGGGGGACATATGGATTTGCCCTTGTCTGTCCGTTAGCCCGTCCGTCGGACAATTGTCAGATTTGTGTCACGTATCTCGAAAGGCATTTAAGGTACAACCATAAAACGTTGTGTTAACATTTATCAATATTATAGATGTGCACCTGAGGTTTCGTTTGTCTTTGATTAATAGTTACTATCCTCTTTTAATTGACATTAATTAGTAAAAATGTTGATTTGAGGTTAGACTTATCAGATTTGTGTTGCGCATATCTTGAGAAATGTTTCATATACAGTTCTAAAACCGTGCACATGGGTTTATGTTTGTTTCTTGGGTTAATTAACCTCTCTTCATTGTTCATAAATTACCTGTGAAAATGTCTTTTCAGTGAAGAGGTGGATCATATCAAACTTGTGTCATGTTTATTTCACAAAGTGTTCAAGGTACAGCTCTGAATCTTTATAGGTACATTAATTAATACATGCATGTGAAGTTTTGCACCAATTATATGCTCCTTTTTTAATGCTGATGGGGACAATTAATAACAAGTGGGGGCACCAGTGTTCTTTAGACGCTTTTCTAGTTGTTCATGAAAACTGCCCTTTGGCATGTTTTGGTGCGCGAAAATATATCTATGTATGTGCGTGCGAATGTGTGGTTTTATGTTTCACCATGACCAGCATGTGCTCATATCTGCACTATTAAACGAGTTGTTTTTGTGAGTGCTATTTAGTGCACGCGTATAATCAAGGGATCTATTCTACACTGAAATATTTATGTAAAAACATGTGCATATATACTACAGTGTGCTCACTATTCCATGTTTAAAATTAGCCCCCTCAATAATTAGCACTATGCTGTATACGTATTTTACCCAATCTTGTCACAGTATGCTAAATTTCAACATTAAAAATTCAATAAATTTCCAAAATTGTAAATAGAAGTGCCTGCTATTTTCTTCTTGAAGTAGTTACCACCAAATTTTGCGCGCATACAGGACTGCAGAACTCAAGTTCTTGATGAAACAGCATTGTAGACAAGAATCCCCCTGCCCCACACAATAAAATAAGTGTGCATGTAAAGAAAACGGGTCAGACAACATTAGGCCTAACGGGACTATCTAAGTCCATTAAGTCAATAAACTCCTGACATTGTCAATCATATATTTCATTTGAGCTTGCAAAAAAGTACCAATGAAAATGATACGTTTCCTGTTCTTTAAAAAAAAGGGGAACCTATACTGGCCTTTCAGATTGTTAATAATTATGTAAAATTGTAACATGAAAACATAATTCAAATAACACTATTCACTTAAATATTCATGTAATCAAATTTATGTATAATTAAATGGATATTGACATAGTCAATGTTTCTAAGTCTACTTTGAACAGGTAAGCGTTTTCTGGATTTTCCAAACTTTATCTGAAAATTACATGCAAGTTTTTCGTGAAGAAATTATTCAGACTTGATTTGAAAATTATACGCAAATTTTTCATGAAGATAAATAAATGAGAGTAGATTTCATCCGATTTCCGAAGCAACACTTATTGGGAAGGTATACATTGTGTAGGCAACCATGCATCACTAATTAGACAATCGAATTTAAAGCGATAATGCATGATCTTTATGATTGGTCACTATAAACAAGTTTATGAATAACGATTTAATATGTTACACATGAAAATGCAAGGCGCTCAGGCCTCTTATAACAACTCATTAATTTTGTGTATCGAGTACGTAGACCATGGGTGTTATGTCGTAAATGATTTAAAGATTAAATTTATAAAAAATGTACATGTACATGTAATCAAGTACAACAAGCGTGTATGTCATCATTTGCATACAAGAATTTTATGTATTGTGGTGTTTACATTGCATTGAGGAACCTTCGGCCATGTCCATTGCCCTTAGGGATAAAATGGAATGCAAAGTGAAGTTTGGCAATGCTGTTGCTTGCCTAAAATGCTGTGACAAAGTCATGCTGTTTTAACAAAGATGGCTTTACCATTGCACTGTAGTTCGAAATTTAAGGTTTTTAAAAATACAACAAAATTTTGTTTTTGTCTCTCAAGCATGTTGATTTAATTTTCTTGTTTTCAATGGGTTGGGCTCGTCTTAATTTTCACACCACTTAAAAATATTTTGTGCTCAGTTGCTTGACGATGAATATGAATGTTATACTGATATCACATTTGCACTCCTTACTGACGAGTGTAGTTCAAGCATCAGCATGCTAGTATTTCAAAAGAGAGAGAGAGAGAGAGAGAGAGAGAGAGAGAGAGAGAGAGAGAGAGAGAGAGAGAGAGAGAGAGAGAGAGAGAGAGAAAAGAGTCAGATCGGAAGCCTTTTTTTTAAAGTGATTCATTTAAATGGTACCCAAAGTATGCTGAAGAAATTTGTTCGCTGGGCTTACAATTTAACTTTGAAAGGGTTAAAACAATGTCATATTCAGAGAGACATTTGCAAATATTATAATTGCCCATTTGTTTGGGTGACAAATTTTTAAAATTGTAAATGATCTACCAAAATTTATACAGATGACCGTGGAATCAGCTTCCCTGTACATCGTTCAAGTACATAGTCACACTGCTTTGAAAAAGAATAGACCTTCCATTGGCAATTTTGCTCGTGCAAGCCTAACTAAGATGAAGAAACTGGTCTTAACTGCTATGATGGAGCTAATTTAGAGCTAAGAATGAGAATAACAATGTCATAAGTGGCCCTTTTGCATTCACACTATTATTCTAGGCAAAGGGCCAATCTGCCACTTAGGCCCTTTACCTTCCATATGCAATGAATAATGGTCTAATTTAATAAGAGCGTAACTACAAATGTTAAAATATTATGAATTAAATGTCATTATTATTATTTTTTTTCTTTTACATGTGAGTTTGGTATTCACTTGTCTACAATACTAAAATCCAAACAATACCATCAGAAACTACAGTGTACACGTCAAAATACAGTTTTTCGTCTCTCCTGTCAAGTTGTAAAAATGTCAGTTAGGCCCTTTTCCCTCTGGCACAACGAATTGTTCAGATCAGTAATAGTGTTTCATAAGTGTTTTACTTTCTGTTAAAGGTCTAATTTCCTGATGGGATGATAGAGGCAAGATTCTGTCTACTTTTGCTGATAATGCTGAGTTGGTTTGAATGTATCCATCTTTCGCCTATTCTGAAATTATTATAATTGCTATTATTTTAATATGAAGTGATAGTAGGACTAAACCACATAGTAACAACTAAAACATAAATATTTACACAAACCAATAACAGTTTCACAGAATAGCTCAGATGAAGAAGATGATGATGGTGATGATTAATATTAATATTGTCATTTATATTATTATTATTATTATTATTATTATTATTATTATTATTATTATTATTATTATTATTATTATTATTATTATTATTATTAGCATTATTATTATCATTATCATTATCGTTATCGTTATTGTTATTGTTATTATTATTATTATTATTATTATTATTATTATTATTATTATTATTATTATTAGTATGTCTCCCCGTGCAACGGAGGGACGTATTGTTTTTGCGTCTGTTTCTTCTTCTTCTTCTTCTTCTTCTTCTTCTTCTTCTTCTTCTTCTTCTTCTTCTTCTTCTTCTTCTTCTTCTTCTTCTTCTTCTTCTTCTTCTTCTTCTTCTTCTTCTTCTTCAACACATTGTTGTGTGCGTTGTGAACGTAATAACTCAAGAAACATTTGACTTGGGAAGTTGAAATTTTTTGTGAAGGTGTTCCTATAAAATACCTTGGTTGGGATTGCAGATAGGTGACCTTGAATAAATTTTCAAGGTCACATTTGTTTAAATGGACACGCATCATTCGTTTTTATATTTTTTCATTAACTTGTTTGTTTGTTTGTTTGTTTGTTTTTTGTTTGTTTGTTTGTTTTTGTTTTTGTTTTTTTTTTTTGTTTTGTTTTTTGTTTTTTGTTTTTTTGTTTTTTTGTTTTTTTGTTTTTTTGTTTTGTTTTGTTTTGTTTTGTTTTCGTTTTTTTTCGGTGGGGGCAGGGGCAACTCTTAAAAAATCGCAATTGCATATACACATGTCAGGTTATCTTATGGCTCAAAGTCCTTCTGCTTTATTCTATTTTATTTTATTTATTTTATTTTTTTTACTTTAATTTATTTTATTTCATTTTATCTAATTTTTTTTTATTTATTTTTATATTTTCAATCGGAAATAAAGCACGTTTCTTACATGATATCACCATATTACTAATACAAATTGGCAATAACAAAATAATCCAGCGGGTAAAACCTACTGTATGTTAGAGGACACACTCAAAGACGGCAGGTGTTTCAGTGCGTTTACGTATTTAGCGTTCTGGGCGAAAAGAAGACGATGATTGGGACACTCACAATGGTGCATATAAAGAGGAGATTTACTTGCTGGCTTCAGCGCTTATGACCGTTCTACCCTGTGTAGAGAAGCGCGAGAATGGTAACTTTGGTGCCAGGAGTACCTCAGGGCCAATACAATCCCTATGGACTTAAATAGTAATCGCGACAGGAAAATCTATAATGGACAGTTAAGCAAATCAAGAAAAAATATGATAAATACAAAATAATAATTAAAAACAAAATTTCAAAAAGTGAAAAAAAAAACAAAGAATAAAAAATGAAACAAAAATTCAAATAAAAATGTTAAAAAGAAGAGATCAAAGGTAACGATTTCCAATAAATACCTTCATAAAATCCTCCCGCAAATTATAATTTTAATCCAATTTTGAGCATTTTATTTTGATGTACAGCTTTGGAAAATATATGTGGAATGGCAAAGACACACTACCAAAGTAGGTAAAACATTTGAAAAAAAATAAAGAAAAAGAAAAACGCGATAGCTGCTATTCAATGTATGGTCTTTTAATTTCCAGGAGTGGTGTATTTAAGTCGGTAGCATGTGGTACAGAGAGGTGGAATATCACTGGAATGGATCATTTTATCCCACTTGGAAAAAGGCTATTATATGTACTTTTCCAACACATTTAAACAAGGTAAAAAAGAATCTTGATGATGGGTTTCTGAAAAGTCAAAAATGAAATTGTGAGGGAAAGATGGGTGAACGATAGACTAACAAAATATGACGGATGGGTTACAGACAACTAATAATCTTGAACCCAGATGCCAGTTCCTATTAAGCTCACCTTTGTTTAATATAGTCATCACCGTTGCTAACATCCACATATATTGATTAGTTTCTAAATTTTAGAATTTGTTGTTGAAAATTCGAAAATGACAGCACCATCCTAAAGTGGATAGATTTGCCTGAGGTAAAGTCCACGTACATTCCCAATAAGTTTGAAATTGATCAAACTTACGGTTTGGGGAGAAAGTCAAGAATATTGAAAACGGACATATATTGTTCAAAAGACTAAAATGATCATTAACGTTTAGAGGTCCAAAGAAGTGTTCCTATACAATTGTGAAGCAATTGATTTGACAGCTTCAAAAATACATATTCAGTTATTTTACTGAAAAAAGAAAAACCAAATTTGTTTAAAGTATAAAAATTGAAGCGTGAACGTTTGAACAAACTTCGTATAGATCCACCTAGGGTAGATACCCACCCAGTTTGAAGTGAATCTGGTTGACGTTTTCGACGAAAAGGTTGAAATACTAATTTCCATCACCTTTCACAAAGACAAACATAGTAGTCATTACGAATGCGTGCACTAACCAATAAGGACCCAAATTTAAAAAGTTTCTCAGATGTATTTATGTGCTGTCCCGACACAATTTGCAAAGTGGGTCCAACAATGTCGTTTAAACTTTTGCCGAGAAATCGTTAAAAGCTCCAAATTTAATGTGGATTGTTATTAACATTATGGTAGAGAGCCATATAAGGAACATATCCAGCGAGCTTGAAGTGAATTGGGTTGATGGTTGTGAACCAGAAGTCCAAATATAAAATTGCAGTGCAATTGTCCTTGAATTACAAAGTAATAACTAGGTATGCAAAGGAATAGCTAAGCTAAAGGAACACAACTTGAAAAAAAGAGTTCCAAATCAGATATCCAAGATATGACCACCTAAAGAATGATTGTTTACTTCTCCTTAAACCACCCTTTTACCAAGTTTTAGAACATTCTGGTTTACAGTTTGTGAGTAGAAGTCAGAAAAGGTACACTCAACGATTCGTTAAGCCAATAGCAGTGCCCATGTGCCACCAGTTGAACATAAATTTAACGTCTCGAAGTACCCTTTTGCACTTGCAAAGCAATTAGCCTGGACATTTCAGATTATACGATTTATTTGCAAATATTTTGACGAAATTGAAAAAAAAAAGAAAGACTCATAAAAGAATTATCAAATACACACGACCGTAACTGTTGGACAACATTTGGTGCAGACTTACACAAAAGTGCATGGCTTTTAAATTTCAGGTAAATCTGGCTAACGGATTTGGAAAACAGGTCTAAAATGTGAATTATTGACGAATGACCACAGACGACGGATGGAGGATCATATAACAAGCTCAAGTAAAAAAAAAACCATAAACAAAATATAGTACCAAATCAAGCAAAAAAAAAAAAAAAAAAAAAAAAAATGAAGCATCCATCGAAATGTGAGTAGTGGAACCTAATACACACACCGAAGTTTAAACCAAACAAATTATTTTGTACCAGTCTTTAATGCAAATAAGGCGACAGTAGATAGTGCGCCAACAATTCTATAATGTCAGTGATAAATTGAGTCGTTGTGTTTCACTGCTCGGGGATAATAACTATATAACTTTCATTCCACTTGATGACAATATGTGCTTCAAGTAGCATCTCATATATCAAATGTATCATATTCCTGGGTATCTACGTATTTCATGTACATGATTATTGAACCGCACCTGAAGCACAATATTGGATGTCAAGTAATTCTATGAAATGGGTGTATACATGTGAGTTGAAATGCAAAGTACAAATTTATTACAGTGAGTTAACGAATGTCCAAGTTGTTTAACAAGAAGCATTTGGCTGCAAAACAGTCATACATATCCACTGATCCTCAAACTTTTGAAATATCGTCAACACGATTCGACCGTCTTGAATCATTGTCGTAGATATAATTTCAGATCTTCAAACATTTGGATCCACAATTTACCTTACACTCTTGCCAGTTGAAAAAAAATGCAAGTAAATTTGAAATGATTCATTAAAATTAGAAACAGAAGATCATGCATCATCTGCTCAGCGCTTCCCGTGGTTTAGGGTTTTGGAAAGCCAGGGGTTATAATAAATTCCTCCCCCATCGCACCCTCTCAGTATTTTATTTGTTTTCTGTCTTAAAAGATCGTTTTGGCAGATAATGATAAGTGATTGCACACCGTTCTTAGTCGTATTCTCCCAGAATATACATACATAAACCCAAATAAATTCCAAATTTGAGATCCCAGGATGACACAGTACTAACCCCTGTGATTTTAGTACCTCTGCAAGTCCACTTAATGACAAGGGATAAAAACAAGTGGGACAAAATAAATCATATGACCCTCGGAAGCAATTTGACAATTTACCAAACACAAATTCCTGGCAAATTCTGAAGTGGATTTGATCAGTTGTGTTGAGGAATGCAAGATACACATGCATGTCCACCAGTATATCCATGTCAGCCATACGAACATGTGCTCACAGATTATTGTATAATTAAACAAAGGGGCTGTGTGAACAGTCCATGCTCAGCTGACCTAGCGATTCATTACACTTGCGGTTTTGTGAACTTGGGATGCGATCAATGTCACCCATGCACTGAATAAGACGAAGCTCTATGGGAAACACTGACACGTGCAACATCACAGTCCATCATAAAGAAGAAAAATCCAAAGATCGCTGGAACATGACCACTTGTACAATATAGGTAGATATTTATCAAAGGTACACCCCTACCAGGTGTTATACAAATCATGCCAAGAATATTGATTTCATAATGATTATCCAAATTCTCATGTCTAATTTTCCCATTAAAACTGTTTTAAAGATCGCCACCCCCCCGAAAAAATCGTTCAAATTCAAAACCACTAGAGCTTGACCATTTGAACAAAATTGATAGACACCCACCCAAGACACATTGCCACGATTTTGAAGTCAATCTGCCCAACAGTGGCTTCATAAAAGTCCAAGCTGTGAATTAGCATCAGAATGACCATTGACTTTCATTGTAATCAATAAGAAAGGTTCATTTAGAGATGAGTGAGTGCCCGAATTGAAAAAAATAGATAAACAAAAACAAAACAAAACAAAAATCGTTAAAAGTTAGAAAACCACAGCTTTTCCACCTATTGAAGAACATTGTATGACCCTTTTACTAGGAACATATACAGCAGGTTTCAACTGAATCTGACCAAAGGCTCTGGAGAAGGCAAAAACAGCCCCCCCCCCCTACAAAAAAAAATTAAACTGCAGTGGCCCCTGTAGAACAAATTAGGAACTGGGTGTCCCTGGAAGTTTCCCTGTGTGACATCAAAGCAATCGGATGAGCGGTTTCAGAGATGATTTTTACATAATTTACCCCTATTCAGAACCAAAGAGTAATAAAAAAAACAAATATCAATGGATAACGACCACTTTAACACGCCTGGGAAGAGACTCACACAAGAAACACTTCCACCATGTTTGTAATAAAGTGGCTGACCTTTTTGGAGAAGATAAAATGTGAATCAGCATCAGAATGCCCATTATCTTATTTAGTAATCAATAGGCAAGGTGCATTTTGTAACAAGTACCCGAATTGAAACACACACAAAAAAAATGAAAACAACAGAAGAAAATCGTTATAAATCAGGCATTCACTGCAGTGCCACCTAGTGAACTACTCTGCTTGATCCTTCTACAAGGAACATATCCTCCCAGCTTCAGCCCAAATGTCAGTGACGGTTTTGGAGGATAAGTTGAGAATAATGTAACCACACAACCAAAAATCAAAAATAGAGAAACATAGCAAAAATTTGCTAAGCCACCTGATGAGGAAATCAGAAAATAGGAGGCCCTAGAAGTGTCCTTGTTTGATACCAAAGGAATAAGGGGAGTAGTTTCAAAGTCGAATTTGTTTTTCAGAATATTCCCGAAAAAGCAAAAAAAAAAAAAGAAAAAACAACAACAACAAAAAAAAGCAAAAAAGAAAAAAAAAAAAAAAAAAAAAAAAGAGAGAGAGAGAGAGAAAAAAAAAGAGAAAAATCCAAAAATCACTGGAGCCTGACCACTCCCACAAATATGGCAGAGAGTGTGGCGGACGATTTTGGAAAAGTGATTGAAAATATGAAGTGTGTATGGGCGGACAACAGACGTAAAAAAAAAATCAGCTTCCTGACAGGTCAGCTGAGCTTAACAAGTAATTGCCAATTGCACTAAAAAGGCAAACTTTACTAGTGGACACTTTAGGTTGAGATCAATCTAAATACACATGTACTGAAATTCAAAAGAATTCAACTTGTGAATTGAGAGAGGAAAATAATAGAAAGGACACAAACATTGACTCGTTCTATCATTTCATACAATATACAGCAACAGTGAGGTTCAGAAGAGTTAATGTACGATTTGAAAGCAATGTCCCCAGTAACTTTTGAGACTTTTTTGTAATTGTTGGCACAAATGCATCCTCAGTCGAAATGCTGAGACATGAATGAGATTGATTGGGTACCAGCAGCCTCGGTTCCAGGCTAACGAGGCTAAGCCTTAGGCTGTGACGTCACCAAAATACACAAAATCCAATATGGCGGCCATGATATTAACTGTTATCACACACAAATAAGAATTTTTCAAAAAGTGGTACAAAAGATTTGTTATGATCTCTTACCTTTATATGTCCTCTTTCCACAGATATAAATCCACATTATGGTATTATTGCAGTCTAGTAATAGGGACATGGTAATCCAATATGTCCATTTCATTTCTGATCTGTCAGCAAGATAACATATTTACGGGGTAGGGCCCTTTGAATTTTGATTAAAATGCAATGCAAGGAGCAGTTCCAGCTTTACCACCTGTAGAAACCAAGGTAAATCATAAGTACGGGAACAATGGACATCCGGCACCAGATATGTAAAACAAACCCCATGATGACATATACTCCTCACTTTGAAGGCCTCCAAACAATTAGCTCTATTTCACTGCCAACATTGAGTCCATGTTTCAAAGTAATATGTCAGGCTTGTGACATTTAAGAAAATAGTGCCAATTTGGATTAATTCTTTAATATTGAGTGAATGAGCATTTACGGTGTCAGAAAACAATGAAAGTCTCAAGCTTTTATGTTAAAACATCTGATGAAAACATAATTTTTCTTAACACGATTTTAAGAACGATTAGGCAAACTGTTAACTGTTTTTAGCTGCTGCTTGCTACCAATAGCCCTTGGGGGGTTTAACCTGACAGAAAACATGTATGCCTAAAATGTATGAAAGTGATTACTGAAACAATATGATGCCAAAAGATAAAATTTAAGTATCAAGGTAGGCTAGTCTAAAACCTCTAAAATCATTGTAGCCAGTCTTTCTTATAATCTTTGGATATTAATGGCAAGATTTTTAGGGCAGGTCAGAAAAGAATGTAACTCATTAGTAATGAGTCAAGAGAATGCCATCAAAATATGATATTTCTTAACGAGATATCAAGTACAATTACGCAAGCTTGAAACTGTCGAGGGTAGCTGCTTGCTACATATAGTCCCTTTGGGATTTGACCCAACAGAAAACAAGCCAGCCGAAAATGTCCGAAAAGTGAATATTAAACAGAATGATGTCAAAATATAAAGTTAAGGAGCACGTCGGGCAAGTCTTAAATCTCTGAAATTATCGAAGCCAAACTTTTTAACCATCTCTGGAATTTACAGCAACATTTTTACAAATATTTGATCAAAAGTGCATCTTTGAAGCATCTTGAGTCAAGTTTATTGTAAATAAATTTGTTTCTTGTTACCCTCCAAAGGGATATTTTGGGGGAAAACATCTTTAGAAATTTCACTAAAATTTTGTACATTTACACAAGCAATGACATCAATATATCTTGGATTGTTTGTTAATTTTGCAGCAATTAGAAACTCCTTTTTCTCAATTTATCCTAATACTTATATTCACGCCAGGTTACATGTAAATCTGCCAGTAATGGGGAGCAGTTGCTACACATTTGATTGCCTTTTATTTGTGTGAACCAATGGTCGGCATGGAAGAAAAGTAGTATTCACACACACACACACACACACACACACACACACACACACACACACACACACACACACACACAGATATATAAGTATATATATATGATATATATATGTGTGTGTGTAAATACATACATACATACATACATACATACATACAGACAGACAGACAGACAGACAGACAGACATACATACAAATATGTCCAGAATCGAATCCAGTGATGAACCCTGAAATAGCATAAATAAACAGATATATATTTTTAAGTTGGTCCCAAGAGTTTCTTTATTCTCTTTTGAGAAATTGCTCAACAATTCATGCAAAGAGTTGCCAAAATGAAATATAAAAAAAAAACCCTATAACCGCTCCTGGATATGATATTTTTCTTTTGATGTCCGTTGATTTAATGTGATTCGACAATTATTTTTGTTTTGTGAGGAGCGATACAAATTGCATAGATTGAACAAAAAAACGGTTCGAAGAAACTTCCCTTGAAAGAAAACAGTTTCTAATTCTCATACATTTACGGCTGTAATATGACACATACTCACTTTTTTGTCCTGTGTTTTACAATGAAATAAACTTGGAGCTTTATCTCTTTGATGTCGCTTTTTTTAAATGACTATATTTTATGGATTTAAACGCATTTTTTTAAGCTTGGAACATCAAATGTAACCACTCTCCAGTTGTGTGGGTGTAAGTTCACACACGTCTTTCCAGATTTTTGGCCTAGCAAGAGGATTGTGCTAAATGTGTTCTTGCATCAAAAGAGGAATTCAAAGTACATGTAGTCAGAAAGAATGGTAGTTATTAGCCTGAACTGGTCCATTCCTCATTCTGTCTGATCCCAATGAGTAACCATTGCCAGTAAGTCGCCTGGTATCCAGGGGTAAATTACCAAGGACTGTGCAAACTGTTTTTACGGGCATGTCGTTTGAGTATCAAACAATCCAATACTATTAAAAAGTAGTTACATGTCATCCAAACATGCAGGCTACAGATTGTCTACCTTAGTCCAGACAGACTGTAGACGTGTCATCCAATTCAAATGCAGTAGCCCCGATTTGAAAACACCAGTGTAATGTACACTTGGAAGTTTCAGAGCGCATTCCAAGAGCACGACAAATCAACGAAAAAGCAAGTTGTTCTGCCCCAGTGCTCGGGACACTCTCATTTTTTTTTTTTTTTTTTTTTTTTTTTTTTGGCACACAGCACAGGCAAAGATCGATGATCAGGGCGTAAAACTATTAACAAACAGGCTGATCAGGCAGTTAGTTGCATTGTATGATTCATAAGTAGTTGCAAACTGATCATTCATTCACTTTTCTGACCCTTCAAATGCAATTCCAACGAAATTACATTCAAGATGAGAAAACTGACAATACACAAAATTAAATGCGATGAATTATTTACGGGCTTCATACTATATGTATTTCGTTGTGTTCGAAATTGTTAATTCGTCATCAGCTGAAAACTGATATTTTCGTTGAATGTAAATCTGATCAACTAACGCGTCACGCATTGCCACTGGCATCATGTTGTGATTTCATAACATGTGAAAGGTTCATAAAGCGAAGGTTGGCCGAAAAGGCATTATGTGGCTGGCGGGGCACAAGCATCGCAGGGATCACATCTACCAGGCATTACTACCCTGTGTACTGTTTCTCTGGTTTTTTAAAGTTAATTTACATTTAAAAAAGAAGAAGAGTTTTTTTATTCTTCATTTCGCATTATTTCATGTCTTTTCTTTCTCTCTTTCTTTCTTTCTTTCTTTCTTTCTTTCTTTCTTTCTTTTCTTCCATTGCAACCAAATTTGTCCACGCGGATCCCCACGAACTGCTGAACCTACAATCACCATATTTGGGACATATATCTTTCTACCAGAGAAGTTGTGCACCTAGATACTCAATTGTCATGTTGTATATAATCGTGCAAATTAGGGGGAATTAAAATTGTTAAAGCTTCATATCTTCCAAAATAAAATCAGAACTGGAGATACCATTGTCACTTCAATTCATAGATTTATGATGAAGCCATATCTATTGAGCAGTGAAGCAAGCTTGTAGGGTTTTAATTTTTGCAAATAACACACATATGCAAAATTTTGATCATGAATACCCTAAAAGTATTATAAATGTAGATGCCAAACCAATCTTAGGAGTTTAATTTATTGAAATTAGGTACATATGCAACATTAAAATTATGAATACCTTTCAAGTGATTAAACCTAGAAATGCCAAACTAACATCTATGTATAGATTTGAGATAAAGCCCTATGCATTGAACATTGAAGCAAAGCTGTCAGATCATAATTGATGCAAATTTGGCTCACATAATAAGGGAACATATTCTATTTGATAAACGTACCATTGAAATCTGCTATTAAATTCAAGAGGCTGCAAATAAAACACAGTTTCAAGTCCGCAAATCTGTTCTTGTCTGCAAATGAAATGCTGCATTGCAAATAACCCTGACTTTGATGACAGATTTGCTGTGGAGAAATGTAATTTAGACTTCTTTATTTTATTTATTTTTTTCTTTACTTTATTCAATTTTTTTTACAGCAGAATTTGTCCGGAGTTTTTTCTTAGACACCGCCATTTGGAAAACCACAAGACTTGAAATGGTGACTGACCTACCTGTGAAATTGCGCCAAGGAAATGAAATTTATCACCTGCAAATTAGGTGAATATACAAAATGTAAATCTTGAATAGCTTCAAAACTATTCTAGATAGAGGTAAATTTTACAATTTTAATTTATGCAACCCCCCCCAAATGAATACACAAAATTGAAAACCTTATGTTAAAAATTATGCTAATTAGGGTCAATTGACATTTTAGAAGTTCCCTATATTCCGAACTGTTGAATATAGACACAGAGCTTCAATGTGCATGTATAGGTTTGTGATACGTACCAATATAATGACAGCAGTTGATAGCTGTAGAACCTCCAATTATGCTAGCTAGGGGCATTGAAAATAAATTATAGATGAACATATCCTTAAGCTTCATAGATAGAGACGTCATTCCTACTTTACTTTATGGGTTTATGGCAAAGCCGTTTCCAATAAACCATGAACCAAATTTGTTGGATTTATTTTGTGATAATCAGGTGAATATGCAAAATACAAATTTTGAATAGCTTCAAAACTATTATATATAGAGGTGCCATTGCAAATTTAATATGAGGGGTTGTGATGCAGCCACAGTCAATGAACCATGGCGTAAAAGTGTGTCATTTTCATTGATGCAAAAAATGAATACACAAATTTAAATACTGAATAACTCCAAAACTATTCTTTATACAGATGTATACCTGTTATGTACACTGGAATAAACTTTTGCAAAATGTTTCAAATTCATTTTTTCCTCATTTTTTCGCTATTTTCGAATATATGTTTTTTTTTGTTATAATATTGTATAGAACTTGTTTTCCTCACTTTTTGAGATTTCTTCTTATGAATGTGACTAGAAGAAGCAAAAAAAAGCCTAAATGAGACAAAACCATATCACAAAAGTGACCGTTAACGTCATTTTAAGGTCATCTCAAGGCCACTGAACATGTTCATTTTTTTTTCTACTGGTACAATCTATCAATATGCCAAGTTTTATCAAACATAAATTTCTCTTACATATATATCCAGCATATCACACAATATGGTTATTCTTATGCCCACGTGTGGCTTTATTGGCTATAGTGTGTTTACGTTATCTCAAGTTGGCTATGACGGTGTTGTTGCATGTGCAGTGGTACATATTGAATCACTGAAATTCCCTTGGATATAACTGCATGGAAAATGGACACGGGGATGCATATCTTTAAACTAATGACTAAGAGCACCATGTGCAAAATACCAGAACATCGGTGATGGACATCTTGAAATCGAGTTTGACGACATCCTGGCTTCATCAGTCTGAAGACACCTTTTTCACTAACCTTTACCGTAATCAAGAATTCTATTTTACCAGGATGTTAACAAATGCAGCTGACAATTGGGATAACTCTACCAATGCAAAGTTGCTCTGCTATGGGCTACAAAGGCTGGCTGAAAAAGCTCTAAGCCCAGCTGTGAAAGACACATACAACATCGATGGTTTTCCTTTATTTCTCTCCATAGTCCCATTACATATCATCACAATTTTGCCAGCGATGCTCCTAGGCCTGAGTGCCGGTCAAATAAAAATTTTCTGCTGCCACCCTAGAAACGGTCATTTATTGCGGAAATGACGTTCACGTTACTACGAAAATGGCGACGGACCAGTTCCTTTTTCATTTTGGGAAACAGGTGAAAGTATGACGAGGCTAAATCGGGTGAATAAAGGGGATGGTCAATGAGTTCAAAGCCACTGTCATGGATCGCTGACATGGTCACCACTGATTTATGAACAGGAACTCTGCCTTGGTGGAGCATTAATCCTTCAGTGACCATTCCCCGCCGTTTAGCTTTGGTAGCTTCACACAACTATATCAATACGTCAGCATAATATCTTTCATTGACAGTCTGGTTTTATTCAAGATAGTCGATCAGCAATGTAGCCCTGCAATTCCAAAAGGTTGAAGCCATTTCCTTTCCAGCATAAGGAACAGACTTTTTTGTGTTTTTATTTCTATTTATTTTTTCTTTTTTTTGGGGGGGGGTGATCCCAGATTCCATTCTTTGGACTGCATTTTGGTTTCTGGTTCAACATGCTGAATCCAGGCATCATTCATGGTTTCAAATCGGGTCAACAAATATCATAAGGATCTGGTTCAAGATAGCATTAACTGTCACAAAACGCCAGAAATCTGACTCACTTATGATATACTGTCAACAGTTTTGGCACCCATCTTGCAGACGCTTTTGTCTTTTTCAACTCCTTGGTGATAATGTGCTCAACTCTCTCCTGAGAGATGCCCACAAAATTTGCAATATGTCGAGTGGTCAATCGACGATCAGCCATAATAATTTCATGCACCTGGGCAATTATTTTTGGGGTGGTTGCTGTTGAAAGCCTTCCTGGAAGCACACAATCGTCAAGGCTTTCTCTGGTACGCTTGCATTCCGCAGCCCTCTTTCCAACAGTGAAAAAGGAAGAGGTGTCTCTTAAGACCAGACTGGCCAGCATGTATCTGTGTTAGAGGTAGCCCTTTCAGTTGCAGGTACTTGATGACTGCCCTATAGCCAGTTTTGTCCATTTCTGGTGATTGGAGTGGGAAAGTTTATAAGATGGTTTGGAACAAAGACACTAATCACACTGCAGTTGGAGTTCTTGTATCTATGCTTATTTAGAATATTGCACTTGTTGGTGGCAAAGGTTTGTTTCAATCCGTTTGAAATATCCCACTTAGGCTTAAAACTTTTCAGCCAGCCCTGGTGTTTTCTTGTGACGCACAAGCACTTCGTGTTGTGAATGACTGGTCTTTTAGTCTGAACATGTAAAATGGTATACCTTTATGACATTCAATGTGCTTTTACACTTTTTGCAGTTGGATCGTAGACATTTATCTTTGCAAATAATCTGAAAAATGCCTTTTAATGGGGCAAATACCCTCTAATGATCGGAGCTACCACCTTTAATATAAAATGTGTCAACAACGCATTGCTTTCTACCTACACCATTTTCTTTCTTTCTCTCAATATTTCTGTATCTTTCCTTTTCTTTTTCTCATTGACAGCATGTCTTTTTTTTCCTAGTTGACCACAAGGGCTTAGAGCACCAGTCTGTAGGTGGACATAGCTGAATCAGTTTTATCCTTACATTCTTACATGCAAAACAGAAACAACTAGGAGGTGGCTATTTCAGGCATGGCCAACCACATCGGGGAACTTAATATACTAATGCTGGAGTGCTACAGGACTGCCCCACTTAAATTCATATATCGTCGAGTAGCGTATCACACGCTAGCATTGATTATAGGCAAGCTTAAAAGGAAATGGGCATCAGGGTAGAGCGCTTGCAGGAAAATATTATCCCCAAGTGAAATAGGTGGTTGCATCCTATGCCATTATAAAAACATTCCCCGTTTAGATGGCACAATGGATGGATCGCTGCATGTAGACTAACAGACACGGATATTGCAAAATGGACGGATGGATGGATCTATACCGACAAAACAAAAAAATAACATTATTACCCATCAGAATTTTGAAGGCTGTAATATAGTTTCCAATTTGCAATGTAACAAAGCTCGAGCTGAAATCTTCAAATCCTAATCAGAAGCAGAAATGAAAGTATTATCATTTCTGCTAATTATCCATTCGATTTACAACGATAAACACACACACACACACACACACACACACACACACACATCATGCTGAGGTTGTTTTCAATATCTTATCAAAATTCAATTACTGTCAACTCCTGGAACATTTTGTTACGTTTTTGTGATTTGGTTCAAATGTCTATTTCAAAACAAACATAATTTATGACTCCAATTGACAAATTAAATATTCATATATATATATATATATATATATATATATATATGTGTGTGTGTGTGTGTGTGTGTGTGTGTGTGTGTGCGTGTGTGTGTGTGTGTGTCCTATGGACAAACACATGAAAATTGCTTTTAAAGAGACAGCGTGCACTCAGGTCAAAAGTTGAATTCTTAGTGCCTTTGTAGCTGAATTTTTATGACTTGAATTCAAGTGGGACAAAAGTAAGAAAGGTATTAGAGCTAAAGCATACAACTTATGAAAAATCCTTAAATTTGTCAATGTATGTCGCGTCACAAGCAACGAGGTAAGACCTAGACAGCGACTCTCCAGATCCTTATGTATCAGCTTCAGCAATTGCTATGTGTACGAGTTCATACATAATATTTCGAAGCTTTGCCTTTTGAAAAGGTATATCATGCCGACCACTTGATGCAAAAAAAAATATATTGAAATTCTGGTAACGAATACAGCTGTTGGATATCATATAATTGGTATTCTCCACGAAAAATGTATGCATGGACAATACCTCTCCCCTAAACCTGACCCGAGTACGAGAGTGTGCATGACACCCGTCCATTATTTTCCTTGCCTTTCACGGATGTCAGTGACTTGTACTCAACTCTTACAGCTGGAACAGCAGGCATGCTGGTAAATGAATAGAAGATTTTTTTTTTTAAAGAATCAAAATCCAGTATTACATATAATACATAGCAAGTGTTCTAAAGTAGTTCGACTCTAGTCGCAGTTGGCACTGAAAGAGTAAAACTACCTAATATATGGATATGAGGATACATACATAACATCGAAAAAAAAATCCACTTTACACAGTGATCCAAAATAAATTATTAATTATCAAATAAGATGATAAACCCATTTCACTAAGAACAAACTTTTGATACACGGGCAGGCCAGGATGAAGTGAGTGGCAGATATGATAAAAGGGAGCCAAATACTAATGGGGCAGAACAAATACTACAGAGTGACAGAGATGGCAAAACAGACAAACTTAATGATGATGGGGAAGGACAGTAAACGCACAGCGACAGAGATGATTAAGGAGATGGGGTAGGCCTTTTTTCCTCATAGCTTTTAGGAAGTTGCTTTGTCCAAATCTGTCCTCTCAACCTGTGAAATATTCTTCAATATCTACAAACTACAATATTTCCAAAATGTATATAAGCCTAATAACCTGGTAGATCTATCACTTTTTCGTTCACCCCACGTGTCAGTCAGCTGAGTTCACAGCAAAAATAGGAAGTAGGCCTACATGCTTTTGTTCAATGAAACATGTTTAAACCTATTCCCATTCTCTACGTCTTCTAAAAGTAGTGAGATTCACTCAAACCAGAATGTGTCTTATGTGGGTCTTAACAAGGCTTGGTCAGTGATTTTTTTGGAACTGTTATGAATGTTCTTAATTTCTGGGCGAATGAAAAATTTAAAGGGAAACTTCTGTGAAACAGCCTGGCAAGTTAAGTTTGAATTCGGAAACTTACGAGTGCTCCTAGAACTTCATTTCTTCACCAGATGGCACTGCATTTACAAAACTTTTCCCACCATTCGTTTCACAGTGAAGCTTTTTTGGACTTCTTTACCAGTATGAAAATACAGAATTCTCCAAAAGTGCCTCAATGCAGTCTTTATGTTTATTTCAATCAACTCTCTCTCTCTCTCCATGTAGTTCAGATACTGCAAGCACCCGTGTTATTCTGCAACTTTTAATTGTGAAATCACCACAAGATATGTACATCTCAGCTATCAAGATAATAGATTGTTTACCCCCATTCCTCCTTCCCCAACGCAAGTACAACCCTGTTGGAAGCTAGGCGCTGATCACTGAACACACTCTCAGCCAGTTTGTCACTTTTTTATATCTGAATTACTACAACAACTGCTGCTAGACCTGTTTTCTTTGCTTCATGGTACAAAATAGTTATACAAGCTCATTTTCTGTCAGCCAAATTTTGTGATCAATGTAAAAATTCAATATAGCATTTTCTAAAAATTCACATCTTCACCATTTTTTTTCAGGGGAGGGGTGGTTTAAACATATTTTTTCTTATTGCCAAAAAGTTACATACTTACTCAATCAACAGAGCAATTGGGAAAAAGGGCATGGCTCTATGCAAATCCCTCTTGCAGAAAGTGAGACAAAATATATAGGACAGACAGAACAAACCAGAACATACAGAAGGAAGTACAAACACGGACAAGACCGAAAGTGGGGCGTCAGCTGGAAAAAAAAAGAAATTCATAAATTTACCAACTGGGAAATCAATGATAATAATGATAGCAAGAAGAACGAAAACCCGAGAAGAGCAATCATACCCACCGGAATCCAATAAAAGATACAACGTAAATTTAACCAATGCCTACAGTTTTAAAACGCTCTGTGGCAGATATATATATTCGTTGACAGCTGAAACAATGTCTCTATTTTCTTCAAAAGAGCAATCGGGTGAGCCATGAAGCAGAGTCTGAAGGGTAAAGGGAGCAATATGGACAATTTTAGAGTGTAAACTTTGCGGAAATTGGTCAAATTTTGGACAAGTGAAAAAATAATGACAGGTATCTTCATTAGATGAACCGCAAACGGAGTCAGGTGAATATTGTACCCCAATTTTGAACAGATAGGAGTTAAGAGGGTTGGCACCTAAACGAAGACGAGTGTGTTGAATAGCTTTAAATCTATTGCCGATAGTAAACAATTCTGGATATGTAGAGGATCGGGACACCGCTTTATAAATCTTGGATTAAAATACAGATACAGAGTTTGAGTTACGTGTTGCAAGTGGTAGCTGATTCCAGAGTCTAAGAGTAGAAGGAAAGAATGACTTATGGAATAAATCTGTTTGAGCTTGGAAATGGGAAAGGTCGAATGGGCGACGGGTACTGAAAGGTGGCACACTGGAAGGTATAAGAGAGCATAACATATCTGGTACAACCTTATTAACAATTTTGTACATAAGGATTAGTTTGGCTGACTCTCTATGCTGAGCCAAAGTGTGCCAGCCAACTTCAATGCTTGTTCCATGCATAGCACCAGTCACAATGCGAGCAGCCGAAAGTTGAACATCTTCAAGTGTTTCAGTATCTGAATTAGTGCAGCTACTCCATATTGGACTAGCATACTCCAAAAAAGGCCCAATGAAAGAAATATATAGAAATGTTTTTCGATCCAAAATATATTTCAAACCTTCCATAATGTTAATCAATTTTATCGCTTTTATTATGATATCATTTGTATGGCCATTCCATCAAAGATCTGAACATAATAATACTCCAAGATGTTTGTGTTCGAATGTGTCATCCAGAACATGGCCTTGAAAAATAATTAGTGGGTGAGAGGGAGAAACACCTTTCCTAAAAACCAGCATGGATTGAGTTTTTTTAGCATTAATAGTTACAAGCCAATCTTTAGACCACTGTTCAATGTCGGACAGATCGGTATTGAGTGTAACTGCTGCAGTAATAGGTTTTCAACAGTTAGGTAAGAGACGTATCGTCAGCAAACATTTTTATATCAGATTGAATAATATCTACAATATCATTGATATATATATATATATATATATATATATATATGAAAAAGTAAAGGCCCGATGACAGAGCCCTGAGGCACGCCTGCTTGGATGTGTCCCCAAGAAGAAGACTGACCATTGATAACCACCTGTTGATAACGATTTGAAAGATAATTGCCAAACCAATGCAAGAGATTTCCAGAAACTCCGGCTTTACTGAGCTTGTACAATAATGAGGGCTGCCACACTTTGTCAAAAGCTTTACTAATATCTAAAAAAATTAACTCTAACTTCCTTTTTGTTGATCAGCAGCAAGACATAGTTGATGGTAAAGAGCAAGCAGCTGATTGACTGTAGAGTTGCCTGGTATAAAGTCTGACTAGTGGGCAGATATTATCAAGTTTTCACGAAAAAAAATAAAAACATGTTTAAACACATTTTTTTTCAAAAACTTTGCCAGTACAAGTAAGGAGAGATATTGGTCTATAATTGTTGCATAAGGTTTCAGTGCCTTTTTATACAGCGGTAGCACATTAGCATTTTTCCATTTTGAAGGAAATTTCTTCTCGGAAAGTGAAAGATTGAAAAAGTGAGTAAGGGAAAAAGAAATTGCAGGAGCAGCTTCTCTAAGAAGCTTTGCACTGATGCCATCCGGACCAGATGCTTTAGACGTATCAAGGCTGAGGAGAGTTTCGCGCACTTCGGACTCAGTTACTGTTATAGAATTCAGGCAGGCGTCAGGTGGGTCAGAAATTCCGGGTGGAGTGGCTATGCTACAATCGATATTGCATTGCTGCAAGAAGAATGAATTAAGAATATTCGCTTTGCCCACGCTATCAGAGACAACTTTATCATCATGTAGAAGAGACGGTATACTAGTTGACTGTGTTCCGTGAAGAAAATATTTGATGGTGCGCCACCAGCATTTGCTATTCCTTGAAGAATCATTGAAATCAATTCGTAATTGAACGTTATAATCCCTCTCAGGACACTTTAATTCGTCTTGATAAAGATTCCTAATATGACAGGATGAACTCCAGGCATTGTGTTCAAACTTGAATCTTTTGGCTTGATCATATTTCCGTTTTGCTTGTCTCTTTAGCGAACGAAGTCTACTGTTATACCATGGCAAATTGCATGGCCGAATCTCCACCACTTTGTTCGGAATAGATCAAATAGCCGCTTCCATAAAAAGATCTGACCATGCTTCGCAACAAGAATCAACATCGTCACTAGTGCAACAAGCGTCCCAATTTAAAGACTAAAGATATGATCTGAACGCATTGAAATCCGCTTTGCTATATTCCCAAATATGACGTTTGTATGCCGCCTCCGTCAGCTGACGAAATATTAACTTAGCCTCAACTATAGAGTGGTCGCAATTAGTTAACGGGGGCAGGACACAAACATCGCAAAAAAAATTGGGAAAACTAGAAATTAATTGATCTAGACATATTGCCGTGTTCAATGTGATACGCGTGGGCTCATGAACATGAATTGTAAGGGAGTTCATTTGAGCAAAGTTAACAAGTTTATGACCAGATGTAGCATAAAAATCTGAATTTAAATCACTAGTTAGTAAAATATTTGAGAAACCCGAGTTCCTAGCGAGGTCCAGACTGTCTTGAAATTTATCCCAGAAAGAGACAGAAGAATTCGGAGGACGTTAAGTAACTTCTTATAAGAATCTATGATTATGTAGCCTTATTTCGCACCAAAGAAGCCCTAGGTGAGCTACCTCTAAATCAATACGACGTAAGACGTGGAACCGAGTGGAGACATAAAGGGCGACACCACCACCGGTGCCACCGGGTAGATCTCGATGAATAATTTCATGGTAACCATTTAGCTTCAAGTTTTGAGAGTCGATGTGATCGGTCAAAAAAGTTTCAGACAAGCTTATGATGTCAAAATCATTGACGAGGTCTGATGAAATATGTCTCAATTTGTCGGCTGATAAACTTTTGACATTTGCATGACAGAATAAAACATTACGATGTCCGCAGACAGGACCAGGGTTGGGGTGGATATCACCTGCTAATGACAGTAACAGTAAGGAAAAAGTGATAATATATCCACAATCCACTCTGTCCCTATTGCACATTACTGACAACGAATAGAGATAATTCATTTTCCTATGAACGGATGTCGGAATAGACAAAAAAAAGGGAGGGGTTACGATTTGAAAAGCAAAGCTATTGGATGAAGCTAGCTAGAGGCCCTAACCTATTGACTACAGTGCTATCTAATTGATTACATAATGGCACTTAGGTTGCTTTACTTGGTGTTGTTTCAGGTCCAGGTCAAGTCTGACCCTGCCGCCAAGGCTTGCAAGGAGAAATGGGCGTAAAAAACACCCTACAGAATGATTTTCTGTCATGTATCTTTAACTGAAGTATACACAGCATATGTATCAAAGTACACAAGTAACATTACCTCATATATATATATATATATATATATATATATATATATATATATATATATATATATATATATACATGGGTAATCTATTGAACATATCTAGAAATTCAAACGCACATATGGGATTTACCTCCGGCGTCGTTACTTTTGGCCTTAAGTGACCTTGAAAGCTCAAGCTAATGTAAATGGCATCAATCAAATAAACATTTTATCCTAGACATAAATCTTACAACTGGATTGAATACACATTTTGTTCGATGTAGAGTAGGTGAGCCTGTCTGAAATGTACTCTAGATAGACGATATGATCCAGATTTCCAACTTCTGAGCAAGATAAACATAGCTTTGATGAAAATTCTCCAAAATTGATCTTGTGTAAATAGGAAATCGTTTGGGATTACCTGCTTTGCCCCTGGGATGCTGTCAAGATTTGTCTAATGTTACTTGCTAAAATTTCTTCAAATTGTTTATGTTGGGCTCAAAATCTAGGAACACATTTTTTGTAATTTACATGTGAATTCCAAAGGAGAAAAAGTCAGTGTCATTAGCCATCCGAAGATCTTCATGACATAAAGTGGTGTATTTTTCGACTTTCCTGTAACCATGTTGGGCCCAAAGTGTAGGAATTGTAACAATGCACATTTTGGTAATTTCCTCCTCATTTTCAGAGGTCAGGTAATTTAGTCATCTGAAGATTTACAATTACATCTTCCAGTAGCAAGGGTAAAAGATGTGAAATCATGCAAACAGCTCCAAAGTTCCAATTTGTTTGGTATGGGCGCAAATAAATTGTATGAGTATCTGTGATAAACTTTTTGATGGTGACCTACACATAAAATAAATAAGTAAATAAATAAATAAATAATAATAATAATAATAATAATAATAATAATAATAATAATAATAATAATAATAATAATAATAATAATAATAATTATTATTATTATTATTATTATTATTATCATTATTATTATTGTTATTATTATTATTATTGTCTCGTACGAATAAGATATTATAGATTATTTTTATTATCATGAATATGCTTAGTATTAATTGCAGAAGCTGTACTGGAGATAATAACGAGGATGCAAGAAGACATGGCAGTGATGACAAGTATAAAGTAGGCAAAGGTAGCACTTAACTAGAGCCACACAGGATGAGACAAATGAGAGTGGACGGGAAAGGGCAGAAGCATTATGGCACCCCTGCATGCAGATTATGAGACGTTGTGAAGAAAAAACATGAGATGTACAAGGTGTTCCTGAAGCATTCAAATCCACTTTTCAAGCGTCTTCGGAACCTGATCGTCAGTTTCCAGGCTGAGTAATCATTGTATTGCATAGGAGTGCAAACAAGATGGTGTAAACTCGAGGAGACTAAGACGAAATAAATTACACATGCAAAGAATTTTCCGATTATGTTTTATATGCATAAGGTTTTCATGAAATACATTAGCCCGTATAAACTCTTAACATCTACGCCTTTTGTTTTAGAATGTGCAGCCCCGGTGGACCCTTGGCAATAAAAAGCTGTTATCTGACTCGTGAAAAAGACAATCTATTATAAAAAGGGGCGCTGGATTGGTTCTTCATGATGGATCTCGTTAACATGTGGTCCAACTGGTCTTGGTAATTATTGTTCAGGTTATTATTTTGGAAACTTTGGTAAACATATATGCTCAGTATCATATTTCCAAAGTTGATAGATCCAGTTAAAATATGATCCTAAAATATGAACAGAATACCTAAAATGTTTACATGGCAGTCAATGGATCCTGGTAGCTTTAGATCTTGATTCCAGGCAATTGATATCTGCACCAAAACGTCTGTCTAACGTTGATATATCATGACTTTAAACAATTAATTTATTTGTTCAAAAAAGTCTTGAGGGCAATGGCATCTCCGGGGTTTTCTCACTTAGATTAGTCCCTTCTTAAATGCATATCAAAGTGAAAAGTGTTGAAAAACTGCCCCTTTAAAAAAAATGAAATTAAACCTTTTCCTATTTTATAATAACCACTGTTTAAAAAAAATCGTCATGACAAACCCCTGATACAGACATATATATATATATATATATATATATATTCAGAACTTAAAGCAAAAGATTGGTCATTTTATGTCGACAATGTTTTAAGAAGTGTTCAAATGTTCGTGAGAGCAGCATTGGTGTCCATAAAGCTTGGAATTAAACAACAGCAATATCCTCTATATTTTGCGTTAACTGAGATCATGACATAAGAGAAAGGAACATAAAGTCCTTATTATAAGTCATTGTAATTGGAATAGAATTCCGCCTGAATAATTGTAATTTTTTAGTGACGGCTAGTGGGCAGTTTATACAGCGACCAAAAGAATATTAGGCTGTTTCATATAAGTGAACAATGTGAGGTCTTGTGTAACAACATCCAATTTCCTGGCCATTCATTTTCTTGCTGGGTCACAGAAAAACGGCGTGATTTCGGTGGCTAACAGCTTACTTTTTCATGGGATTATTTCTATCTATTCTCCAGATACAAAAAAGTATGTCCTAGGTAATCCATGCATATGTTTGCAAGAATTTGACTTTAGCTGGTCATAAAACCCTCCATCTCTGTCTTCATTCCTGAGAGACATATTTTCAATGCTACCCGATTTCGAATGTTTTACTACCAGTTCATAAAAAATGCCCGCATTTATAAATGCCAATCCAACGATAACGACAAAGTAAAACAAGGCAACAGGCAGATATCCATCAATTATTGATAAATTAACTTCCCGCTTTCAGTACAAGTGTACAGAAAATATTTGACTCCATAATTGAGACATACAGTCGCCATAAAAGGTAATTGGTAACTGAAACTGGTCCTAACAACCTGTGCAATATAATTCTTTAGCTACAAACTTTAATCCTTTCGAAAATATATATGCCAGACCGAACTAGTTTACGTAAAAAGCAGTGTAAATTTTAGGAGCCTCTTGTTTGAAATGCTGAAAACCTTGCTTGAGCGATTTAGCTTTGCAGGCGTTATAAACGTTATGGATTGGGCCTTACTATCGAAACAGAGTTGAAACATATAAGAATACTGCACATCATAACAGAGAACACACGGCTGGAATAACCGAGTTAAATTGCAGTGCTGTTCATTTGCGACCATTTAGTGAACAGCTATGTTAGCCCTTACCTTCTTCATGCTTGAAAAAATGCAGTTTGATACGAGATTTATATACCGAGACTCCTACAGCCGGAATTGCTTTATTTGGTCTTTGTATAAGAAGATTGATTGCGTTTGTAAAATTCAGTAAAAAATCATTCATACTCTCTGTGAATGAATAAGACTTTTCTCAACAAATTTGTAGTCTTCATCGCCTAAAAGGATGCATTTCAATGTGTTTCTTGATGGTTGGTGTTGAAAACACAGTATAACTGATCAACACAGAAACGTTTTGAGCAATTAAAAGAATATATTTCTAGGTTTTCTTTGATTGTTAATGTTCCAAATTCACCACACATTGCCAACGCAGAGAAGACATTTTTTTTTAAATATGCCATTAATTCATTTAAACGGGATAAATAAATATTATTTATTTATTTATTTATTTATTTATTTATTTATTTATTTTTTTTTTTTTTTATTTTTTTTTTATTTATTTATTTATTTTCATTATTTATTTTACGTTTCTTTCTTTTTTCTTTCTTTCTTTCTTTTTAACTTTCTTTCTATCTTTCTTTATTCATTCAATCACTTGTTTATTTATTTATTTATTTATTTATTTATTTATTTATTTATTTATTTATTTATTTATTTATTTATTTATTTATTTATTTATTTATTCATTTACTAGCTTGCTTGCTTGCCTGCCTGCCTACTAACCTATCTACCTGTATGTCTGTGTATATATGTTTGTATCTAGCTATCTCTCTATCTATCTATCTATCTATCTATCTATCTATCTATCTATCTATCTATCTATCTATCTATCTATCTATCTATCTATCTATCTATCCATCCATCCATCCATCTATCAATCCATACATCTACCTATCTATATGTGTTGAAACTTTCATGCCTATAAAATTGCTATATGATTTGCTAGCATACTGGTTAATATGCAAAAGATGATTTCTTTCTTAAAATCTTAAGAAAATATATTCATATATATATATATATATATACAGTCAGGCCGCCTTTAACCGTCACTTGATAATTCGGCACCCTTGAAATTCGGCAGCAATGAGCTGTGAACGGATTTCCCCCATAGATTTACTACATGATGATCTGGCACCCTTGAATTTCGTCACCGGCATGTTAATTGCAGAACAAAAAAGCTTTTCCAATGTAATTTGCCTCTTTAATCCGTCACTTGATATTCAATGGAGCATATACCTTGCAATAACATACCTTATTGTGCCGTACCGCAAAATCAACAATCACCTGATGTGTTCCAAACAAATTCCGAGTTGATAAGATGTTTCATTGTTCCCGCCTTAAATGGTTAAATTTCATTGCAATGGCGAAAATCCAATGAGGGATTTTGTGCTGACGACATAGCAAAAGTTCGGCCCAGAGAAGAACAGGTAAAAGATATGAAAAGTGAGCGCAGTAAACAAAAAAAAATTCGGAATTCTTTGTGCCAAAATAAGCTATTAAAGGCAAAATATGTCCAAATACGTGTGTGAGATATACATTAGGGTTGGGACATTTATGCCACTCCAGTAATTTTGAACGTAACACTAATTGTACATACGGATATGAATACACTGAATAAATTTTTTTCCTATAACTTGCACGTTTCGTTTTTAAAATTTCATATGATTGGTAATACGTGTATGTGATTATGTTTTCATTTACTCAATGTTAGGTGCAAATTTGGTCTCTTATTCTCTATATATCCTGGTAATTATACTGTGATTTGTTAATCTTGCAGCCTTGCTAATCCGGCAAAATGACCAAAAACAGATGGTGCCAGATAAACGCGGCCTGACTGTATGTATATGTATATATATATATATATATATATATATATATATATATATATATATATATATATATATATATATATATATATATATATATATATGTGTGTGTGTGTATAAATGCACAATGAGAAGCAAATGCTTGGTGTCCATATAGTTGCAAATAGTCTGTTTTGCCAGCCAGACCGTTTCTGCAAATGCGAACTATGATTCTACAACAACAATCTGTGCTAACATACTGCAGATGAACACCTGGAATCTTAAAAAGGATGCAAAGAAAGAAAAAAAAACTGATATATTTGTTTCAGTGCATTGTGTTTAAGATGTGTGATGAGTTTCTCAAGTATCAGAATTAAAAATGTAGGATAGAACACCAGCATTGATATACATTATTAAAGATGGCAGATAAACTCATCTTCAAACTAGACAATGTCTTCAAATCCCACGCTTGTACTTCATGCTACTGGTCATGATAAGCTGATACCAGTTTGACAAAGAACATAAAACAAGCCAGCATAATAAATTGCCACCATACATATACTGCAAGCAGGCCCTAGACCTTGTTTCTCCTTTATCCAACCCAGACTCCCTGTAATCCTGATTGTTGTGGTCAGAACCATTATATCAGATGGCACCTTGTACATTTTACATCTTTTTGAGGTTTTCTTTACTGTAAAATCTGCCTGATCCACTCAGGTACAGTCCTGTGCATATTGACCGAGCAGTTGATGGCTTTACCTGAGAGGAAATGAGTACAGAGTCTTGCTTTTTGTTTTTTTTGTTTTTTTGTTTTTTTTTTCGTTATAACTTATCACGGTTACAGAAATTAGTGGCTGCAACCAGAATGTCTCTGTATGCTCACCGACACAATGTCTATATAATGATTTTCCTCATAATCACAACACTGGTATATTTTGAAGGCAAGACCTTACGTAGAATCAATATTGATATTTTCACTGCATAGCCGGGTATGATGACTTGTAGTTCGTTCCCTCAAGTTCATTATGAGTCTTAACAGTGTGTTCCCGGTTGTTATCAGAGAACTACATAAGTTTTATCAAGACGACCATGACTTGTTTTACAGAAAACAGGAAAACCACAAGATCGTGTTTCAAAGCATGATTTTATGAAATCACTATATTATGATGGGGTGTTCATTACAAAATTCTGTCCGATATATTGCATAAAAGGAAGTTACAATCAAATATAACAGCTTACCTGGGTAGTGTTGCTCTTTAAATTTACACAGATATGCAATAAACTACCATCTCCAAGATATTTAATCACACAAACGTTGTTTTAAGATTTAATCTGTGTGACTATAAAGACGAAAAGCACCCATGTCCATGTCATAATTCCCCTTATGCTTCTAATCATTGCAGTCATGAAATAACTGGCGATCTATCCAAGTATCAATTGATGCACTATGTTAATTTCAAAACGGCCTAAACACCACGAGCATCAGAAAATTGCATGGAAAAAAGACCCCCCCCCCAAAAAAAAAAAGTATAATGTAAGCTGTTAACAAATATCTTAGAATATGGGCAAAGAGGGATAAGTTTGACGATATTTTCGTTTTTAATGAATAGACAAGAAAAATTAGACACATCGTTAAAAAAAAATAAAAATAAATAAATAAAACGTCTGTACTTGTTCTGACAAATCCTGATGTTGTTCAGTGCCTGTAGGAGATGAGTGATAAGTTTGTTTTCGCGCCTTTTTGTTAAATCATCCAATAATATCATTAGCTTACCATTGTGAGTTAGGCCTATTGACCAAGTCAAGTTCCCTCACATTTGAAAAAAAAAGTATATGGAATATTGGTTATCATTTCAAACACACATCGGCAAATTTTAGCTCTAATAAAATCTTCTGATGTACAGACAAATTAGCAAACAGATACATCCGAAACTGCATTAAACAATCCTATAAGTTCTGAATTATAGAAGGTTCCAAGTTCTGCCATGAAAACGAATTTTCAATTTTGTCATCAGCAGGGTGAAACAAGCTACGTTAAGTTTGTTTTCTTTGATTGGTATAATAAAGTCGTATGGTAGGAAAAGATCTAGGACTTTAGTTTATCCATTTGGACCATGTTACTTCGATAACTGAGGGGTTTTGTTCCTGATTGGTTCTTGTTTGCTCAAATTTTTGTAGCAGCTTCTCCAGCATTGTTGAAAACCCTTGTCAACCTATGTCTCTCACGACAATTATTATTTTTATGTTGTCAATATGACACCTTTTAAATATTTATTAAATACTGTATTGCTTGCTGCATATTCAAGTCTTGTCGTTTTATAAAGTTATGTTCATATTGATGGACGTGTCCAAATCTGGACAGTTTTCAACTTCAACTGATTGGTAACAATGGTACTGATGCCTGATCATCTCATATTACAATTCAGTGTTCATCGTGCTGAGCTGATTTAGCAAGAGCTCCAAAAGTTCATATTTGGAGGTGAAGAAGATTTTATTAAAAAAAAAATTTTTAAAATGACTAAAATTTATGGTTGGTTAAAATGACCCACGGAATTTACCTGTAATAATGTTGGCATAAATTTAGAATGTTTTAAAACTAGCGCTTTGTTATTGCACAATATTATAGTCCTGTACAATGTTTAATGTACAGTATGTAATGTCACTGAAGCAAAGGACTGTCAAAGTCTCTTGATATTTAATGTTTTCATTATACATGACAGTAAATCAAAATTATGGGTTTGCTGATGGTTTGAAGGTGCTGGTAGTTTCATCATTTTTTCATATTTACATTTTCAGCTGGAACTCGTTTTTGGAAATTAAATTATAAATATTGGTTTGCATGTTCTAAATGTTTACACCAGTATTTGTTTGAAGCCAATCTGATAAACAACAAGTCAGGAAAGAGCTAGTTGAGTTTCAAGTCACTGCGTGCTTTACACAAAACCGGGGTTCAAAGGTATTCCTTTCATTAACTTCATTACACAGTATGATCTGTTGGGATGAACTTGCCAGGATTATTTTCAGCCAGATGCAGAGTCTTAATAAAGTAAAATAAAGTTCACTGATGCAAACGCTTAAATAGTCTCATTTTAGAAATGTCTCATTAAAGCTTCTTGTGAGTTCTCTCCGTAAGCTTCAGTGCAAGTGCAAAAACAAGCTCAAAAACTGTTTATGGATTGAGATGAGACACCATACATTGGTCCCATTATCACCAGTGTTGCCAGAAGGGGTGCATATTGAGATTGCCAGGTATCCATGGGAGCGCATCGTCTCTTCCTTGTTTGCCTTTTACTTGCTTCAGGTCTTGTTCTTGTCTGTTTTGAAACATATTGGGTACACGTTTTTAAGTACATGTTAAGATGTGTTGGTCACAAGGAGCCTGGTAGTATGCATCTCAGTGTAATAGTGATAGCTGCAGCCAGGAACCAGTTGTAAGCAGACGCTGATTGGCAGTCACGTCTTAAATCTGGGCTTACTATTCACATCACTTTGTTAAATTTTAATTGCAAACGTTAACACGAAATATTAGAACCATCACACGCTAAACTGCCTAACATGTGTTACTAAATGAGCACAGTATAAAGATGCCATATATGAGAGGGTAATATTGTGGTTCAATTGAGCCACAGCACCGCCTTCCTATAATATTAACAGCAGCAGTAGTGCCACATGTTCAATGTAGTTTGGAACCACTGAAGACAAAAAAAAAAAAAAAAAAAAAAAAAAAAGCAAACCAATATCTCTACATTCCATACCAGGAGCAATCAAGTCACTGTTCACGTCTTAACTTATACCGTAATCACTATTACCACGTTTGATACAAACCTTTAATATTCAAGGCTTCAGTAGCCAATGAATTTGTCAATATGTCATCAGCAGGAAACCATCGAGCATGTTCCGTAACCTTAAAACCCCAGACACACTTTTTGTGACGGTGGCTGCTTGTCTTTTCTTTATATATTTGGTTAAGACAATACAGAAGAATTTATATGATTTGAACACATGAAATACTAGCAAATATATGAATTACCATACACTCTTAATAATGATGGCGAGACAGTGATCTTATGGAAACAGGTATGTGCACCAATATACGAAAAAATAGTACAATTAAGATTTCAACTTCTACCAAGAGCAAAATAACGTGGAAATAATATTTGTGAACAAGGAAGAGTTCTAAGTTGTATAATTATTACATATAGGGAGAGGGATTTCGTTCTGACATTATGGTAGAAAGATCCTAGCTACATACCCATAAATTGCAATTACCATGCTGTGTAGTAAGACCCCGTATGGTTGAGAAGTGAAACGAGTAAGAAATAAGTCATACAATGTTATTGATATCATAATACATTGTGGCATAAATAAGCTATAGAGAAGTGGACGCCAAAATATGAAAAATCAATGAATAATACTATGGTCATTTAAACCTATTTTGCAAAATTGCTTTCAAATTCATATATAAACAAACCTCCCCGCCAAGATTTGTATATTAATTGCTGTGTTACTGTGACCAACAAAATATTGGTTCACTAGCGCTAATGATTATTTCGGGTGACTTGTGGCTGATTAACGCTTATTTTCTCAAAGGAAAAATGCAAATTATCATATTATTGTAACCCTGGGTGCAAACCAGTATTGAATTTAATTTTGCGTAAAGACAGATAGACAATGCATAATTGCAAAGCTAATGTATTTGTTTTTTATTTTCAAAGGCGGATTCAGAGCTTAATACAGAGATTATTTGGCAAGAACAAATAAGTTACGTGATGTTCATAAAAATTCAAGATTGCTCAAATTTGCTTTACCTCACAGTTACAATCAGATACATAGTAAAGGAACATTAAGCTTGTTGATTTAAGGTCTTCCATAATCACTGTGGTCATGATAAATATGCATAAGGTGTTTATTTCTAAACTGCTCATGTATGCTTTGTAAATTAGGTAGTAACATAATTAATGCTAATTTTTGAAGACTTTTCCGAATTATTTTTAATTTCATGAGAAAAGTAACGAAGGTGGAAATTCAGTCTAGGTTAAACCTTTTGTTGAATTTTACACTACAAGTATCAAGCTTGTATAGGCAATGCATGTCAGCATCTGATAAAGTTTAATTAAGATCCACTTTTATTAAGGTGTCATAGGCTACTATAAAAGTAGTACACAAGGTGTGACATACGTATGTGTGTGTGTGTGTGTGTGTGTGCTTCTGTGCATGTCCATACCTTGACCAAGATATATATATATATATATATGATTAACTCTCCACCTTTTTCATATTCCACACTTTCCGTGCTGTTCTATAAATCACCAAAATTGTTTGCCTGTATATGTGACATCACCTGTTATCTTATGTACCTGTGATTTCCATAAGGGTTCCAATTCACAGCAAGCAATACTTTTCATTTCATGGTATTACTATGTGCAAAACTATGGTGGTTGTACTGCTTTTTAACGCTGGTATATGACCCGCAAATAAAAAAATATGGTGGTGTTAATATGTGACAAAGAGCATTGTCACAATGCTACTAGTAAGTTTCAAGTCACTCTGATACACCCAATCTATGCTAATAACTTTGATTATACAAGCTTATTTAATATAAAGAGAAATTAACAAGCCTAAATCTGTAAAGCCAGTATATGCCCCTGTGCCTCAATGAGCTCCTGTAATGCCTTCTATCCAGCATATCCAGAAAAAATTCAGATGATTTTACTATAACTGCTGGGATCCATCGTTTATTATCATGTTTTGATCAGGTTCTATTTTTTACAGTTTGCAGCAGAAAGCAGAAAGCAACAAAGCCCACTTTTGTTCCAAAGTTCTGTCAAATATTTAATACGCAATGTTAATTTGATACAAATATTGAATCACATATTACTTTGGAGTGTCATATTCCCAACTTGCGAACCATAATACAGTAATATACCTGGGTAAATTGCTGCCTTCATCTGATGATAGTGTTACATTACACATCAATATCCAGCCACATGGAACTGTAACCTTAACATGGAATAATGTAGATAGACTTGAGAAGACTATGAGGGTGCTTGGTATTGTTGTGTGGTCCACGGGTTATGGCTCATAACCTCTACAAAGTCGAGTTATTGTTATTCCACTGATTCAGTGGGATACCTGCCAATAATAATTGCTTGCACTTTACATAAGCCCATTATCGATGAAGTTCTGAGGTAGGTCCTTAGAATAATGAACACATTGCAAATACCAAGTCTGGTGTCACTGCTTTTCACTAATAACTGTATATCAAGGCAACTGAATTAACTTGGATGCGCTAAGAAAGATTTCTGAATTATCATATCTAGACTAGGAATCTTTCATACACTTTTCACTTTTTTAGGAATTATTGGAAAGTGATTTCAAGATCAATTTGCATTGAGCTAGGGGTGATTGGGGAGCGATCATTTGCTGGTGTATTGGAAGGTCTCAAGCACACATGAGCAGTTAGAGAGTGCACACGCTATTCTATAAAGCTTTGACATGCATTGGCTGCAAAGGTCTTGGTCCTTGGATAGAAGCCCATTATGGCAATCAGAACCATGATACATCGATACCTTGCCTTCAAACTATGCATGACAGTTTTGGCCAAGAGGTCATGTTGAACTAATGGGTGATCCAACGTCTCTACATATCACTGATGTTTTTGCTCATACCATTACCAATTGCAGGACTCTTCATCTAGAGAGGGCAAATGGATGTTTTATCTTATTTCATTTCATGCTATGGTTCCCAGGCGCTTTACATTTAATATCTTGACTTGCCATGTTACCACACAGCTTATATGGTAGTGAAGACAGAGATGCCTAATGATCATCTTGAGGTAGATAATCGTCTTGTTGAAGGTAAACCTTTTATGTAGCTTCATGAATAAAGTCCAGTTCGAAAAATTCCTGTTAATCAAACAACATAGGAATAAATATCAAAACACATACACCTGGTGGGAAAACAGCTTTTTCTAAAACCAGGTGAAATGACATATTTCCATTTGAAGGCAGCATTCAGGACCACATTTGTTCACCATCAAAGTGGTAATGGCCATCTCGTTAGATTACGCATTGCGTTTAAAGACAATTTTGTTGCATGCATGTAACAAAGCAAAAGTAAAATGAAAAAAGTATCAGTTACCATTTCACCTGTGTAGTGCGGTAAAAAAAATCCTCTCTCACTCCCATGATTTTTCAATTCTTGTATCTAGAAAAAAAGATCTTACATTTTTTTTTTCTTGAAGCAAGATCACAAAATCTTGTGAGCGACAGAGGGATTTTTCATTCAGAACAAGAAAATCAAGAAATCATGCAGGGTTTCAGCTGGGCATGTTTGATTTCAGCTAGGACAATTAAGGGCAATTTTGATTAATAGGCAAGTTGGACCAGGATATCTCTACCGGTATACATGTTATGTATAAAAATCAAATGTGTTCTGGACATTTTAAACAGCAGGCCAAATGTCCTGAAAAATAGGTAGATCTGAAACTCTGATCATGAGTAGTTGTCTATGTTTGTTTCTTATCATAGGAACTTAGTTTTTATTTTGAGAAAATATTGAATAATTTTCTTATTTATCTTCAGAAATTGTAGTTTTTTTGTTGTTGTTTTTTTAAATGTGAGAATGGTTGCTGTCAAGTAACAAAAGGGTAGCATAGAGTACTGACCTTCAATAGACTCACGAAAAGGCAGACAAACATCCTGATTGTGCAAATATGCTGCAAGAACATGATGTGAACCTGGGCTTTTCCATGCAGAGACACATATGGATTTATGGTGCACTTGGTTTTAGGAGCAGCATTCCAGCAAACAGGTACATTGAAGCCAAATTAGAAAACTTGCACACTACATTAAAGTGACAAACGTCATGAAGTCAGTTTGCCATGATTTGTCCACCTCTACTTTGGCTCTGCATACAATTACAGGAATGTGGTGCAGCTTATGCACCGGCTCACCAACAAAAAATGGTTCCCACGGATTATTGCATAGACACAAGTCATTTGTAAATATGTTTCAGATTCTTAGGACACAGTGAGAAGGCACTCTTGAAATTGTTGCAGATGCTTGAGAAGTGCACATGCATCATGTATGGCAATAGTACCACTAACAATGTAAATGCCATGGATGGTACTAACCAGACTTTTGATTAGTCTGCAGCTGATAAGAATAAAATGAACAAACTGGAAGAATTATTTACTCTTAGGGTTCACATACCAGCGGACACATACGGAACGTAGTACCTCAGTGATCCTTTATCTGGCAGGTTCTCAGATGGCCCATTGATTTCTTTCAGTGAATCCTCCGATGATTTGACCCATTAGAAGGCTTTACAGTAGCTTAAAGCAAGAGAGCGTGCAGTAAAAGACTGATACTACATGTGTGGAGAGACATGAGAAATGGTGGTTCTGCACCCCTCGTACACCAGTATTTATTCATTCCTGAAATTTGCCCCTTCATCAGCTAAATATTTGATTTATGTCAGGGTCTAGAAAAATCACATCACCATGGTGATATGTGGAAACACAACGAGGTTTTTGATGTTTAGTGCTTAAAGAAGGCTTAAAATCTTTGCTTTTGCCAAAACAGTGCTTTCATCCGTGCTACTGTGCTCATAAAAAACAAAGATTTTGTCGGAAATCTTGGTATCTGGCCCATGTTTGCCTTAGCTAGAGAGTTCACCTCACCTGAGCAAAAAAAAAAAAAAAAAGGAAGGGAGGACATAAAAAGCAAGCAAAACCTATGCCTTTGGGATCTTCATCCCACCCCAAGAAGAGCCAACCTCAGACATTTACTCCATTACCATCATACAAAATTAGTTCCAAGTGGCATATTGAAGGTAATGAAAATCCCCTCTCAGAATGGGAATGTTGCAGGATACTGTTTCTTTTTTCAACCCTCGCCTTAAATTTGCTATTTCCACCTGCACCCTGCAGATGCTGGTACACCCCATCTGCCGCTCCCAGAAGCCAATAAGTTGTCCCTAACACCAACCAAGCTGCCTCTGTGGTACGAAGCTCCGAGTCAACCATAAAAACAAACTTCATGCACCAGTTCTATGCAGCAGGGCATATCCTGAGCTATCAGCGCGCGTGGCCAACTAGCTCACTCAGGCCTACAGGTTATTTCATATAATAAAGACCATGACATTTTAGTCATTTAGTCTCTGAACAGATATATTACTCATATATCTTAGACAGATTAATGCTCAGCGACAATTTTTATGTTTGTCCGATGCATGCCTTAAACCAGATTATTTACATTTTTGATAGAATTGTGTTCTCTGTGTTTTTACTTTATGATAGATAAGACTTTAGCCAAATCTGGAATGCTTGGCATGTATACTATTTACCCAAGCCGCCCTCTCCGGGGTGACCATTTTAATTGAATTAATATTTTATGGTACAGGCTTACACGGAGTACCTATTGGGTGACCAACCTGTGGCTGTGGCTATTTCAAATAAGAATGGGTGCATTACACATATTATGGTGGATGTGTTGTATTATCGCAGTAGTAACACATCAAACTAAAAGCTTTTACACACAATAGATCTGCATCAGGCCCTTTATGGATAAGTGCAGTGCAGTGGTGCTATTACTATCTATGGGGAATGGAATATCCAGCTTCGTCTGATGGGCCATTTACCTCATATATAAATAATACATATGCTGCCACCGAGCAGCTCCCTCTGGTCTAGCGGAAGCAAGTATGCCATATGTTGGTTTCAGTTCTCAGACTTAGGTCTGTTTGTGAACGGTGTTAATTTTTCAATAGAAAACCTAAAGCAGCTTGAGTCAGCTGAAAGTACAATGGTCGAGTAGTTGCTTCGAATAGGTAAAAGGTGTTACTATATCCCCCAACTTAAGGCCCTGAATATGCCTAACATCCAGCATCTAAGCCAGTTGAGTGGGACTTTGCCTCTTTCATAGTACACCTTAAAGTCAGTCAACCACTGATGTTATTTTCAGTGACTCCTTGAAATCACATGTCATATGACCGTACAAAGGTCAAGTCCATTTGGCTTGTCAAAATCTTCCATATTTTGACTATATTCCGATTTGCTATGACAGCAACAATACCTGTAACAGTATTATAGAGAAACAAAGCTTAGAACTATTCTACAATACAAAAATGCATGATAGACTTTGCTACCTGACTGGTAATAATTCGTATCTTTGTGTGTGTGTATATATATATATATATATATATATATATATATATATATATATATATATATATATATATATATATATATATATATATATATATATGTGTGTGTGTGTGTGTGTGTGTGTGTGAAATATTTGCTCGTTTTAAACAGTTATAACGGCTCCTTGAGCCATGTTTTCCTAAGGTGACTCGCCAGACCACTCGACTATGTAATATGGCTCAAGGGATTTAGCCATGAAGGCAAAGTTATGGTAAATATCAAAATATGTCAGAGCAATCAAAATGAGTATGATGACCTTATGACCTCATTTAATAGCCCACCGGTTGTTTTACGTAAATAATATGAAGAACACTATCGTTTTAATTCTCTCCAAAGGTTTCAACGCTTTTTTTGACCCCAATCTCCTTATGCGCCCCCTAAAATTTCAATATCATAGTTGACCACCGAAATAGATTTAGACACATGGAAAATCAAAGGAATGTCATATGAACTATACGTTATATGAGACCTTTTCCATCTGTTATTTCTTGTTATAATACTGAATGCAGAATCAAGAACTATGGCCAAAAATATGGCTGTGAAAAGAAATCAGAAAAGTGTTGACATTAGTGTAGAATACTGGTGTTCTGAAACCATGAATCAAAAGTATCATGTTTGAATAAAGGAAGGAAATAAGAGTTTTCACACAACAAATGAAATTTGATATATAACAGGTGTAACCAGTATGGTTAGAAAAAACTGCTGTATTATATAAACTTTGCAACGTTTCCAGTACTAGTCCAGTTTTAATATTCTTTAAGATAGAATAATCATGCAAATTCAGCCATGGTAGTGAATGGCTCCTAGATGTCCATGCACCCAATTTAATTAATTTGAAGGGGAAGCAGAGGAATTTTTATGTTTAAGGTATTTTTATGATAATGCAGCATATTTTGAGAAACGATTTGTAACATTTTATCATATTGAATTGGGCAGTCAATGATATTCTTTATCTCATTTACACAACAATGCAAAATTAAAGCCACTGTTCTTTTGCATATAACAGTCTGTCACATGCCACTCAACATGGCGGGAATGTTTTGTGGTAGCACCCAAACACAGGCATGACTCTCAATTTAAGCTTTTTTATATAATTCTTGCAGTGATGACATAAGCAACCATAGTTGTGTAGTAAAGTTACTCTCTGGTCAAGGGTCACTAAGACATGGTATGATCCTTTTTTTTTAGAAATGCCAATACCACGCTAATATCCAAAAATAGTTATCACTGATAGGTCATATTTATGTCATTGTCTATCAATTAATCGTGTATCATCCTGCCCATTTGTTCGCGTTTATAGATGTCCACACCACCTAAGGAAGGACACAGATCATGGCATGACCTAGTAGGCATAAAATAAACAAGCTCTTGGTTGTGTTAAAGGAACTTATCATTTTTCTTTTATTGGATATCTCTATAGATAGGGAAAACAGTAACTCATCCTCGGCCCTATTGTTTGATGTGTTGTAATTCACACACACTCTGTTAGATCGCTGTTTGCAGGAAAGATCACAAGTGACATACAGGCACTCGTTATTTTCCGTACCAACAACTATTCGCTGGAAGACAAACATAGTAGCTCACCTTAGCCAAGTACGATTATCTACACTTCAAATATTTTTCCAACCTATTGATCCATACGTCAGACAGAAGAACTAACGATGGCCACTGATAACTCTTTCTTTGGGCACAACATCTCCAATCAATGCCAAACGTAAATTTTAATAGCATCAATCTAATAACCATAAATTTAAAGTGGGACTCATGTCTCACAATTGTAATGTACGTGTGCATTTAAAAACTGAGCATGAACTTCGGTTCTAATTTACTACAAACAAAGCAAAACATGGTACATGTCTACAATGTTTAATTCAAGATTTCGTATATTTTAATAATCAAACCGTAACACCATACATTTAGCAAATACATCTCATGTAAGCCTGAAAACCCATACGAAATACATTCACATCAAAGTTTTGACCAACGCACTATCATGTAAATTTGTGCCTATCAAGCACTTAAGCCAGATAATATCCAGGGGCAAACTCAAAGCAAACATAATAATTAAGTTTTATGCAGTTTATGAGAGGAGGGCGGGAAGAAACAAATATTACTAAACCTTGTAGCACATATGCAGGGGCATGAATTTGATTTTTTAAAGTCAAACGTGGACCTAAGTTACACACCCTAAGCTGCCTGCTGGAATCATCCACCAATGCTGGTATGGCACGTGCTCAAATCTGTTTGCACTTGTACGGTGGTTTGAACAGACCACGTAAGGTAACTATGCGCGCAATTACAATCAAGCTATTACGACAAGCAGTAATTATTATACTTTCAATATCATATCAAATGAAGATTGTTCCTGTAATTTGAATCCAGTGATTACATAACCGACAATAAAGTGTTCACGGTGACACCATAACTATGCTTATGCTGGTGGCTTGCTCAAAGCATTTGCTCAAGACACCGTTTCCCTGTATTTTTGTTTGCTGTCTTGAAGCGTGACCACTTCCTGCATCTTACATTACTGGCATTGGCCACATTTGCCTATGTGGGCATTGGTGTATCGTACGTTGTACACATATCAACACCTATATTTTTCTGGGCAAGCGTTCTACAGTGCTGATCGGGATGCAGCAGTAGTTGACAAAATTTCATATAAATTACTGATACTCCAAATATTAAAGCCCTTTAAGAATAAAATTTTTCATGTCCTACAACTGTGTAGGTTATACTCAAGCAAATATTTAACTGTAACATTATCTCATTGTGATACCTGAGACTTACACTTGGGTGTACACTGTTGGGTAAGCTGACAGCAACGTATGCACTCAAGTCTAAAATATTCCAACATACAGAAAATCACCTGAGACTATCCCACCACTCATCTGATGATGTATATTAACCTAGCCTTCCATCAGTGGTCAGTTGCTGCTCCTACAATAATTGGTTCCATTGTGCTCAGTAATTTGATGTTGATATCAGATATCAGATTTAATATCTTTTAGAACGTTTTTTGACAGTTTTGACCTATATGCGCCTTCACAGCAAGACCTGACATTACTAGGCGAATCAGTTACCCCCCCCCCAAAAGAACAAACAAACAAACAAACAAAAACAGCCACCATGATTCTAGCACGTCAAATGATGTAGGTGCCAAAGCAGATCTGCCAGTAATATTACAGTAGCAATCTGTAAGTAATTAAGTTAGTATGTATATATGTATGTATGTATCTATATGTGGATGGATGGGTTGATGGATGGATGGATGGATATATAGATGCACGGATGTATGGGTGGATGGATTGATGGATCCATAGATTGATGTACATTGATACACGGTAAACAGAATACATTTCCTATACCCCCAAAAGACAAATAGTGATTCTAGCACGTTAAATGATATAGGTGCCAAAGCAGATCTGGCAGTCATATTACAGTAGCAATATGTAAGTATGTATGTATGTATGTATGTATGTATGTATGTATGTATGTATGTATGTATGTATGTATCTATGGATGAATGTGTGGATGGATGGATGGATGGATGGATGGATGGATTTTGAAAAGTCTCAAATAGCATCCAAACAGCACGCCTGATAATGCTCTCAGGCATTTGCATTGATATTTTTGCTTTAATGTTTAAAGTTGATCAGGCCATTTGAAGTATATCCTGTTCAAACCTGACCGATTATGATCACAGGGCATAATAAGGCCCTTTTATGTGAAAGAGTGATAATTCTCTGCGATAACACTGAAGCTGATTATATTGCAGTTCGTCTCTGTAGCCAACGATCCAGTAGAAATCCTACGAATTGGAGTTAGAGCTATACGTACTGTTTCTGCCATGTCAATACAATGAATCCATTGCTTCATTCTTACCATTCCGAAGAGTCAACTTTAAATGTTGGGTGAATTGAAGAGCTAGGCCCATCAAGACGTTACATCTGTACGATTTTCACATCTCCAAAGGACCAAGGTTTTAGAGTGTGTGTAATCACCAAAAAAAGTAAATATATATATATATATATATATATATATATATATACACGAAAAGAAACTGTTTCTTAACAATAGTTTGTTTATCATGTTGGGCCAAGTTTAAATGTTGCCTCATTCAGAGTTGATAATGGTGGAAATGTCACCCCATTAGGTTATTCAAAAGAGGTCAGTGTAATAAATAAAGTTGTGTCATCAGCGTATATAACCAAGCTTAGTTTGTTGAGGCTGATGGTATGTCATTTATGTAAATGATAAATAGCGACGGACCAAGAATTCAACTATAAGGAGCGCCAGTGAGTACATTATTAGACCCAATACCTCCAATCACGACATACTGTTTACGATTTGACTGTCAACTGGCCAATAGAATTCAAGATGAGTCCTTTATGACATAGTAACTAAGTTTATCAAGAAGGATATTAGGATCTAGGGTATCAAATGCTTTGGATTTATCCATGTAAATTTGCATTGCTACTTCACCCTTCCCCATGTGTAAGATAATTCCTTATATTAATTCATAGGATGCGAATTCAGTTGAATGGCATTCTCTGAAGCCATATTGAAGATCAGAATATAGGTCGTTTTGTTAAAAATCAGAATAAACTTGGTTAAAGATCACTAGTAAAATACTTAACATAGCAGGTAATATATAAATCGGTCTGTAATTTTCCAAAGCATATAAGTCACCATTTCGTGAACAGGAATATCATTCGCATATTTAACAAGTCTGGATAAGTTCCAGTTTTTAAAGATTGCTTCACAACAAGGGTGCTTGCCTTCAAGATATCAGATTTAATATCTTTTAGAACGTTTGTTGAGAGTTTTGCAAAACTCTGGCTACCCTTTTCTTTTAAAGAATCAATGTTTATAACAGTTTTGCCGGTTACTGCAATTAACTTAAGTTGATGCTGAGTTGGAAACTAATGTTAGTCATTAAATGTTTCTGAGTCTGATATGCATACTTCAGATGCTAAATTGGACCGATTGAAGTAAACAAACAAACAAACATCAATGCATGTGCCATTTCTTTTTGACACCTATGGTGTTGCCATCAAGTTTAAAAGTATCGAGTTTCACTTTTTTTCTGATCTGTTAAGTATACTCTCTATTGTCACTCAAGTATTTAAACATAATTTATATATTTATCAAAACACCCTTTATAGTATTCTTTCTTGGCGATGAAAATAACTTTTGAATAATAGTATTGTGAGTATGTACATTGGTATTAAGTGCTTCGAATTCTATACTCTCAGGATTCAGTATTTTTGATGCCTTATATATGCCATCGCTTCTCCTGATTGGGTAAGTTATTGTCTGAGTCATAAATGGTTATTTTTATGTTTATAATTCCTATATTTAACTCTTTTAATAGGTAAATGTGTATTGATTGCATTGGTTAATTTCTCATGGACTATCATACAGAATTTACTAGGATCGGTTTCAAGATCCTTGTTCAAGTAAACATACAACCTCGATATAATGATATTTTGTCTGAAGTTAGTAAGTAAATTGGTGTATTTAGGTCTAATACTTACATATTTAGGTGAGGGATCTTAATTAGGGGGTAGTATGTCTTATCCTATAAAATACGGGAAGTGATCAGAGATACGGGACGAGAAAATACCAGACAATTTGTAGAGAAAGGGTACTTTGTGGGTAGAGCCCCCACGAAGTTATGGTGCCCCCCCCCCCAGAAAAAAGTGGCGTACAAGACCTTTTCTTCAGTTTTTAAAAAGTTTATTATCAAGTCCCCACCTTAAAAAAAAAAAATTCCTGTTCAGATTTTCGCAATTTGCATAAGATTGAGGAAAATCCATGAATGAAATGCTCATAGTCGTCATATAAATCCATGGGTGGATGATATCCATTTCCCAAATTACATTCTTATTTGTGCCTAGCATAGTAATTTTGATAATTTGGCCTTCCCAAATCTCTGATCCTTCAAAGACCTTTAAAATTTCTTAGTTATATTTTTCCTGTATGTAAAGAGCAACTCAACCTCGAGCATTACAAGATTTATCTCTGGGTATAAGATTAAAGTTCGTCAAATGAAGGATCAAGCAGACCTGAACTTATACTACCTCTTGAACATTAACTGTAATAAATTTGATATAGTTTTGTGGAACAGTGCCTCATTTCAGGCCCACATATCACAAGTACGGTTAACTTCTTTATCCCACGTCAGCTTGAGATTGCAGTGAGCTCTGGAAAAGTTTCAGGTAGTGTGTTCTACAACGACCACTGAACTTTAGTATAGAGCAGAGCCCCATTTCAAGGTGACACACCACAACTACAATTACAGTCTTTCTCCCATGTTGCTTGAAAAAAAAAGCGAAGAAAGTTCTACACAGCGTTTTACATACTACAACTAATATTCGCTGTATGTCCGATGTTTGTGTTCCAGAAAAACATGCAGGTCGCCAGCGTGTGCACAGGTCTGCTCCCTCAATTTACATATCAGGTTCATGTCTCAACTCATTCAAGTTACATATCAGGTGGAACTGCCAAATCCATTAATAGGTGAAACACTGAAGTTCAGTTAATGACCTGTAAGCAATATTTAGTGATCAGAGCAACACCTCCTGCCCCCTAACATCCCTTCTGTTTAAAATTCAGTAGGACAAGAAACGTTTCTTTGAATAATTAGGTCTACCTTGTGGGGAAAATTCACGACCTTACTATATAGTTTACTTTATTTTTGGCGAGCTTGCAAAGTTTAGTTAGGTAATTGATAAGGTTCATGTCTGCTTGATGATGTAAAGAATCTTAATAACTTTTGACTGATCTGAGTCTCAGTTTAGTTACTATAATATTTGATCTGTTGATTCGCCACATACTTCTCAAGGACATATCTGATTAATCCTGTTCAGATCAGGGAAAGGGAAATCCGTATGGGTACGCTTTGATGTTACTATATCGGGAAGAATGAAAATTTAGTCTCCATTGATCAAAGTACTTGACTTAAAAATCTGAGGGGGAATCACCCTCTTCAACAACGTGGCTTGTGTCTTGCGTCGCGTAACCCGATCAGCACAAATAATACATACGTAAATATAATTTTAAAACAAACCTTTTCTTGAGGATGGGGAGAAAGCTTGTTTCAGGATTTTGACAGCTTCCTCGGGTTTTGTGCATGTGCACTGCATGCCCTTGACGTAACACAGAGAAATCAACTGCTACTATCTATGCAAGTCTTTGAGGAACTAGAACTTACAGTTATTGCCATCTGGGATCATTTTTTCCCGACGTGGAAAAACTGTTGTATTTGCATGCTTGAATCTCGAAACTCAACTTTTAATATGTTTTTATTTACTTTGACTTTGCATTTCATATTGCCATTCCAAGCCCAAGCACTATGGATTAGAGCTTTATATCGATCTGACTGCCATCTATTCAATAATGTGAGATTGACCTCGCTTAGATCTTCACCTATAGATGTAACTGATCCTCTATTTTTTTTTCTGCATTAAGGCCACCTGTCAATAGATCTCGACCAAAGAATATAGGAAGTGTAGCTCTTCTAACATGTTTGCTTCTGCCTACATGATAAGCAACATTTACATTGTTTCCTTGATTTTGATTTCCATATCAGCTGAATTTTATGTACTGCATGCTCAAGCTTTGCAGTTTTCTTCATTTCCGAATGGTTGACAGGAATCCCAAAAAAGCAAAGCGAGCTTTTACACCAGTGCAGCTAATTATTTATTGCAAGGGGAAGGTCGCATTTGGTTTCTGTCGTCAATGTCCCCAGTGTATCTGTACTATTGCATACTTCCGTTTGTAGATTCTTTATTTTGGGTTTTAGACAGTCGTTTTAAATTTGAAGTTCCACGATCCTTGTTTCATTTTTTATGTAACTTATCTTCAACTACATCCAAGCATGTGTCATTTTTTCTGTGAACTATATCCCCAATTGATGTTTCGGATTTGACAAATTCGAGGTAAATTGCAACACAGGGTATGTGCCAAGTAAGATTCTATTTTTAAAAGCTCTAGCACAATAAAATGTGGCAGGCATTTCAGGTACACAATAGTCCAGTGCAGTCAAAAAGTTAACTTAATAAATTAAGCCTTCATTCGACGTCATGAGGATACTAAAGTACTAAAAATTTTCATTTTTTACTCAAAATACCAGTAACACAGCATTCCCTGGGTACAACATCCTCTGTATGAATCTTGGTCTATGGTTCTAAATAGTTTTGGAGATTTTGATAAATTGGGTTGCCGTCAGGTTACAGCAGGTGCAGGCAGGTTACAGGTTGATCATGTGAGCGTGTGATATAATATAGGAATCAGAAATTTTGCATCAAACAAGAAGAAATGCACGTTTTCAGCTGGACATTCGTAGTTGCAGGCTGAGGTAAATCATCAGGTGTAGGTAGATAGTAATGAAGCTTACGATGGCCTTAGCAATTGAAGTTATGACAGGTGAAATGAATATACGACCCTGGCGAGAGCACTACCAGGCACGATATTCCTTTAAGCAATACCTTTGCCACCTCATATTTGAATTTCAATTTCTACTCGGTACCTTAAATGTCAGAAAGTATGTTCTTCCTGAATATATAATAGCAAATGGGAGGAATGTGTGTCTATGACATGTAGTCTGAGCCTAAATTCCCTAAATATTGTAACAGTTTCTGTTTTCTGCAAATGATATAAAGAATAATGTGGGGGACAGGCGATGAAAGATAATTTTGAATTAATTTGTATATCACTTTTAAACGGATCAACTTCGTGTTTTATTTTGCCAGGATTGGCTTTTACTATCTCAAACTGACTAGCTTCCAAAATACCATTATGGTCTCTATCACAACTGGAAATTGCATCAATAGCACAAAAAGTGTCCGTTGTTAATAAAGGCCAAGGCTTGTCCCTGCCAAGCTTTTTGAGGATCCAGTAGGCTATATCATTGTTTTCTTTTCCCCCTTGCAAACAGAAGTGTGTTGCGAACTGAAGGACCGTGTGTCGTATACACCAACATAGCATGGTTACATTATTTCTTTCCATTGGATGTTAGTAGTAGTAAATTTTCGTAGGATGTGACCAGGATTGGACAAACAGTCACCAACATGAATTATTGGGTCCTCTTCTCTCTTTCAAGCTGTTTTGATAAATGTGAACAGGTAATGTTTTTATAGCCAAATAAAATGATGAATTACAGAGTCAATTTTTCCTCTACAGTTCATAGGCTTTTCTCTGCGAAGGATCTGTGAATCAAATTAAGCTAATTGGGATCAGTGTAAGCTACAGTAACTAATGGGCTGTTCATACCTGAGTGCTCGATACGAATTGAATCAATACAATTCGACTTGTAAGAACAAAATATGTCCCGTAGGTCAAGGGAAAGTGGCAAATGGGTCGTCAAGTGATATTTTGGAACATACCACATATAGTATCACCTAAAAATGTTGCTCAATAACCAGTTTGTGTTGTTTTAAAAATGTCGCAATTTCAGTCAATTTGATTTGAATTTAGGTATTAGCAGCCCATAAGTTATTTGATTGTTTGGTGGGGACATAAAATTAACACTTTGCAGTCTGAGTCCACATATATGTGGACTCGCACAGATGATATACTATCAATAGATTTCATATTTGAATTCCTCATCAAAAGACATTTCCAACGAATAACAACATGTCATATCTGCCATTAGGTGGCTAGTCAACAGCTTTTATTGGCGCGCTCTAGGCGCCAGCGCCCAGATTGGCCGAGGAAAGGTGTTGACTCAGACTAGAAAGTGTTAAAGCCTCAGATATACTGGCCTCAAGGGCGGATCCAGAATTTTTCGGGGGGGGGGGGGGTGTCAGTGCCTTGAGGGCGATGCCCGAATGCGAGTGCCGACGGCACGAAGTTTTTTTTTTTTTTTTTGGGGGGGGGGGTCTCCCCCAGAAAATTATCAAAAATAGATGCTCTCATATGCGTTGTCCTGGCATTTGCCACTGGGTTTTCCTACGGACTCAAATTCCGCTTTATATCTGATTCAAATTAACATGAAATGAAGAAAAGAAAAAATGAGTCAGTGACAAATAATTCCTGGAAATATGTATTTGTCACCTTCACCTGCTAATATTTATATTGTTACTGGTAATCAACAATATTATGACATGGTCATACCTAATTAAGGAAGAAAATAAGTATAGGTAGCAGAAAACAAATAATATGCCTATATTAACAGGTTTAACACCTCATTTATTATAAAGTTACAGATCTTTCAGTAGCAAGTATACCCAGTTGCTATCATACTTTTCCTGAAAGTGAAGTTCTTGAAAAAAGGGGAACTTTTAAAATTTCGAATGGAAATACAGAAGCAGCTCAATTTAAGTATTGTTTGGCTTACTACGCTAAGCAATATAATTAGATCCAGTGGAGTAAGCCAGGCGATACTCCATTGGTATTTGGAGTAATTATGTATATTTTAATTGAAAATCGGGAACTATTTCGGAGTAAATTTATGGGCAATATCATGATCAGATCATGAATCATGATCTGATCATGATATTGCCTATGGATTTACTCAGAAACAGTTTTTGAAAGATGAAGTATTCATGACATCTTAAATGAAGAATTAAGTCTTTAATTAATTTTAGTTGAATTAGACACTTGGGTAAACGTATTTGGATCGTGTTTTATATAAATATATACAACCTATAATGCTGGATATGTGCACATTTACATGTAGGTACATCATATATTGTGGACCTATTGAAAATACGTTTGGAGATTCTTCATCATTTAAATGGAAGTGTTTGAGATGCATAGTGTTTGAATGCGTTTGTGAAAGTGTTTGAAATTGTTCAGGTAATTGTTTCACGCGTTTGGAAAGTGTTTGAACGCGTTTGGAGCAGTGTTCGGTAGCTTTGTGAAAGTGTTCGAACGTTTTGTTAAAGTGTTTGAGATTATTCCCAAACGCCTTCCAAACGCTTTCCAAACACATTCCACACACATTCCAAACGTTTTCAAACGTTTCCAAACACAAGCCAAACACCAGGAAAACGCGAAAAAAGCGTTTGGCTGTTAACTTTTAGCCGGGCGTAAAATATATTGATTTTATGCCTGATTCATTCAACCTGTGCAGCATCTAATTATCATGAATAGAGCCATAAGTGAATGATTGTACAATTAGAGTAATATGTATCAGTGCTAAAATACATTCTAATTTGTCAATATGTTTATTGCAAACAACAGTATCGCCACGTAACAGCCATCTTAAAACAGACCAAGAAGATGTGTACTTGCAACGAGAGCCAAGGACGTATGAGTAAGGCCACAAGTGACAGCTTGTACAACCATATTATTTTTTTTGTCTTTTTGTTTTGTTTTTGTTTTTTTTTCTTTTGTTTTTTTTTTTTTTTTTTTGTTTTTTTTGTTTTTTTTTTTTTTATTTTGTTTTGTTTTGTTTTTGTTTTTTTCTTTTTTTTTTGTTTGTTTTGTTTTTGTTTTTGTTTTTGCACTTTTTTAAAAATTTTAATTAGCTGAAACGACATCAAGCAGGACTGAAAAAAAAACTGTGATAAAAGCAAATTATACACTAGTTTATCTGAAGGAACCCTTGTGATTTTTAGCAGTTGCAAAGCAATTCCTGAATTCTTTAAGCTGTTTACTTAGTCAACAAAGAAAAAAATCTTTGCGACAAACAATACCATTTAATTAGAAGGTTTACATTGAACCTTCCATAACTGCAGTATTATCACTTTGGAATGATCATGGATGATAATGTTAAGGATATGTGGTGAACTATGCACAGATAAAAAAAACGACGCCAATGGGTGACAAAAACGGAGCGATGATTCAAAATGAAAATGTCTTGTATTGCATGGTCAGGCAAGCAAAATCTAAGCTGAAACGTTTATGTGCATGTATTAAATGTTTCGTAAATGTATAAACAAATAATGAAATTAAACCGTTGAAGATTTTTTTTTTGAGTCAACTATATACCATAGGTGTATAATGGAAATACGGAAATATTAAAGCCAACATACGTTTACAGACTTCAGGCCAATAAAAATTATTTCCATCAAAAGCGCTGTAATTCTAGCCCAGGTTGTGTTTCTGAAAGGAAGGCCATACTTGAATATACCAAGCTGCCATTGGTTATGTATTGTTGCCGTCATAATTTATGGTGTGGTATATTAGACCATCTTTTACTGAATGGCCATCAGATAAAAGCATGAAAAATCTGTCCTGTCTATACAAAAATACAATATCGTTAATTAAAGGCAAAAAGAGTTTGGTTACATTCATCACAATTGGGCATGAAAGGCAATACACACATGGCCGAATGATACTAATCATTAAATCTCGAAGCACAGGGTGGTTGTCCATAAAGCACCTCCTATGGTGATGCTTATTATATATATTTGGTAACGTCCAAGATATTTTACATCGACTGATAGACGACTTGTGTACAAGCAAAGTGGTTGCACTTATATTGTTTTTATAATACGAACAGATTGATATCCCTATATTTTAAATCTGATGACATTTTGAACTAATGCTCAGATAAATTGTGCCCCAAAAATGATTTACTCTGGATGTTATCTGTATTTCTATAAAGTAAATGAAATGATATCGTACTAGGAAGTAATATAAACATTTGGTGTTTGCATGTTTTAGCGTGGTGTAGAAATGAATAGCAAGATATAGGTTTTGTTGCAGCACAATTTTCAGGCTCTATAGTAACAACAGTATGCACTCTGTTTAAAATGCAGTACGTTGTCCAGTTCGCTAGTTTATTTTCAGCAGCTCCAAATATTTCTATTCTAGTATGAGGTAGCAGTACTTTATTTTTGATTAATTCCATCCACATTGTATCGTGAAACACTAATTGATCTGAAAGTAGCTTCAAAGAAAATTTTGTATTCATGTCAGGGATTTTAACACGTATATGCTTGTCAATACAGGTGCTTACGCACATACAGTAGCACGTTTGTCGAAAAAGTGATATAATTATCCTTTCCCGTTTTCTGTATCTATCATCCACAGGTATACCTTTCTCATATTTGTATGTATCATGTTTTCCTTGTACTTGATAAATGGCAACACAGCGAATTGCACGATATGTCAATCTTTCTGATAAGCTGTATTCTGAGGAGTATATGTAAAGAAGTAATACTAGCTTATTTGACGTGATAATTGGCATCGTATCTGGGAATGTTGAGGGGTGCAGAAAGACATTTTCCAAAGAAGAGCTTGAACAGTATGGCCCCTGCAACACTTGACTATCCAGCAGTGCAAGACCTTCATGAGGATAGTTATGATAATATTCATTTAATGGTCCCTGCCATATTATATCAAATATTTGTGTCTTGAATAATACACCTGAGGAGGTCAGTATGTTTATAGCTTGGATTCTAAAATGTAAATAGTGTTTAACTGAGGGTAAAATTGAAATTTCAAGCAATGTGACATTATATACCCTAAAGTTGCGATGATATCGTGAGGAAAATGAAGTAAATATCACAGGAATGCTCATATACTCTATATCCAGTTTGCTGCTTACTTGGATGATAGAAGAGCAAGTTACAATATTGATTATATAGCTATGGCATCTGATCACCTTATTTACATGGCTGGTTTTATCCCAGTTAGTATACAACTTAAGGTTAGACATTATGTGCAACATCCCTTCATATACATGTTGGGTTAGAAGTTGATTTGCAAACAAATGAGATCTGTAAAACATTTCATATGTAAGTCCTATGCCGTTGAGCATTGATATTGTCATGCAAGTTTGCATCCCCATCTGAAATGAATGTAATTGTTAAACAATCTGTTTATTTGTAGCAAGCCATTGGCAGTATTCATCTTTTGGCAGTGGTAATTAATTGGGGAAAAGATGAAATAATAGACCAGCGAAAGTTTTCCTTTGATTAGGAGCTGGATCCACCCTTGTACTTTTACCTGGATGAGTATATAGTTTGAAGTTGAAGTGACGAGTTTCATACATTGATTGGAACATAAAACAAACGGCATCCCGTCATCTTGCATCCATGTACCTCGCACAGTTACATTAATGTATCTACATTTAAACATGTATGGGAATTCAAATTGGCGAAATTTAAGTTGTATCTTCTTGTGTACTGGTGCGAGTAAAGTCCAGAACCTGATAATGACAGGTGAGGACATATAACGTTTGGGAGACATCCAGAGATAACGTTTGGGAGACATCCAGAGGTAATCTTCTCCTAACTTCTTATAAACGTCTCTCCAATATTGGATACCAGTCAAATATTGTGAACTTAGTAATTCAGCTCCATGACTGTCAGATGATAGGGTTGAATAAAAGTTGCTGTAAACTGCATCGCTGGATCCATGGAAAATAGACATATAGTTTTGGAAATACATTTTAGGGCTCATGCTACTGGCAAATAATACAGACATTTTACACACACTGAAACATTCCCACAGAATCTTCAAACGAAGAATCAAGATGTTTGGAACCTCAAAAAGGCAAAATGAAACTATGGACCGCCATAATATTCCAGTACATTCAGAATAAATTACTTTGCCCACAGTTTGGAAAAAGAGAAACATATCAAACCTAAGTGGACGAGCTTCGATCCTACACATAATTATTTTCAGATTATTACCTATTGACATCACAGTGAGGTTTTCAAAAGACACGCATTTATATTTTTTAACCAATTCGTGAATGTAAATGTGTTTACTATCGTCTGTTATTTCCATGCCAGCTTGATGGCGTATGGTACAAAAGTATAGAATATGAAACTCAAGCAACCATCTGTTCGGTAGATAAGGTTGCAGCTGGATCCACAATGTCTGTGCAGCGGAAGGATCAGAGTTATACACAATTCCAATTGGACGTTTCACGTACAAAAGGGAATAAAATGTATTAGTGTCAGATAAAAATGTTTCTAACTCACATGTTGATATTCCAGATAAGATGCATTTAGAATTTGCATAGTTGCCATTGATGAAGCTATGCTCCCTGGCCACAATCTTAAAACAAGCTTGAAGAAAATAAAATATCCAAAAAGCTGCTGATTGTTCCATTGTAAGATGGTATATTTGCCATATATAAATTGTTGTAATAACTCTACTTTACAATATGTCCCGTTAAACTGCAACAGCCGTGGCATAATTTCATCCCCACCTTTACATATCATTTAAAGAGTGCTATAGAAAATCTGCCGACGCTCATATGGAATTCCATTTAGTTGTCCAAGAAGCACACAGCACCACTCTTAACCATATCTGTGTGACGCATTTATCAATACATCTAACGGGAAGAGATATGCATGTGTGACCGTTTCTTTACTCGTCGATAATTGAAAATCTGAAACAGTTGCCCTGTTCAACCAATTTAACTTGTGCATATACATATCTACCGTGTACGGGCGGTTTCATCTAACTGTTGAGGCAGACACGCTGTGCACTTCTCACAGAATACTATGAACATACCCATGAAAATGAAGACTGAGTTGTGTAGTTCAACAGAAAATCAAATTACATTTGTGTGCATTTCATGATGCAAGGCAAGCACATGGACCAACTAAGACATGTTTCGTGGATGTATGCTGTACATTTTCGTTTCCTACAATAAAAATGGAGACTTACAATTATAAAAGCCATCTTCTTCATCTCTCATCACACATGGACCCCTAAATTGTTCAGTATCCTCTTGTATTGGACGTGTATGTTGGTATTTTCCATAAACGTTTCTAACCTTGATATCTATAATTGTTCCTAATAGTAGTCATCTATCACCTCTTTACTGACAAGACAAGTTAATTTTGACTCATGAAAATGACAGACAAGATCTGTGTCGAAGTGGAGGAGTTTCTGTATGTGGGGAAGTTGAAGGGGATACAGGGGAAAGCAACACACCAAACATCCTTCCGAAGCACCGACAAAAGGTCAGCGGGCAGAGGCTACCTAACAAGCCTACTACCGTCATTCTTATGGAGACAGAGGGGATAACCTTCACTGTTTTAAATATTTTAAATTTCGAAACTTTCAGTGAATCCATGAACAACTGTTGAAGGATAGGTTTTAATATTTAGTCGATCACGGACCTTGGGAAGTGAAGGGTCGCGCAGTCGAAGATAAATGTCACTGTTAACAATTACATTGAATGGCGTTGTTGCTATAAAAAATTTACATCCTTTTAATATGTTGAGTGGCTGCAGCTGTGAGGCAGCCTCTCAAGCTTGTCACAATACCTATATAATGGATATAACTGGCCCTACATGTATATGTAAACATTCATTGATTAGAATATAAATCATGTACAGTGGAAACTTATGTTGCCCTAATCTTTCCTGGCGCTTTCGGTTGTTAAGGTATGTGTACATACATTATTAGGAAACCTGACCAT